>NWSH02000537.1:8706898-8737449 GCA_002382865.2 Heliothis virescens
GTAAAACTCGCGACAAGCTTTTATTATTGTCAAAATTTTATTTTCTTCTTTTTAGAGGTTTTAAATAAAAGCTTTTTCTTTAAAAGTTTTTTTTTACTTTTAATTTATTCATTTTAACACCCAGTAAAGTTAACTTCACAATAGAGCAAGTTTTAGTTCGGAACACATTTTATTGTGAAGTGAAATAAGTTGAGTACTACTTTGACTTGAGATTTTGATCTTATTGCAAAACATGGGATTATGTTAGAATAATTCTCCTCTCCCGCAGGATAGTTAAACATAAAATATTAACGTATTTTATTAAACAAAAATACTTTATTTATATCTGAATCATGTATATTAATATTGAATATATATTTATGTTAATTGAAAGTGAGCGAGGAAATTAAGATTTATTTTTAGAATCAAAGTAACTTTTCAAGGCTAATTCAATGTGACAAAAACAGAATGATACACACATATTCACATATATATATCTGAGATTTATAAAATATATATCATGCTCTTTAAAAGGCTACACACAAACTAGTTTCATGCGCAAAAAACCGGCTTAAAGTGGTATAAACCCGCGGGGGTTGATGAGATTTTCATTTTGCTCAGCATTGAATTACAGCAAAGAGCTCTCTCCCTATGATATTAACTTTGTGAGCTGAAGTTGCAAACGGAATGATTTTAATCGCGCCAACGTTGTAGAATACAAAATATCTTTATTGCTTCCAAGGGTCCTGGTATTTGTAAACTTGATACAGCGATGCAGCTGAGTGTACATTTGACGTTGTTTTGTCACAGTTATTCTGCTCCAGAGCGGATTGTAAAGTTTTAATTCCTAAATAAACAAATGCAAGAGCGCTCCGCTTTTGACAGTACATAAACCCTGGTGGTTTATTACCTGACGCTGTTGAAGAAAGGGAAATTATCTTTGAGTTTCTGTAAAGGTGGAATAAAAAGAGAGAATTAAATAATAAAGAATAATATAATGCTACTACCTAAGGTTTTTATAACTATTTTCAATACTGGCTTAAAATAAAAATGAAAGTAGTTGATAAAGAAGCTAGTTCACATAAATACTCTTCTATAAAAATACGTACCTACAGCATACGGTTTGATAAAATGTTAAAGATCCCGTTACCGGACGCCAGATAGCGATTTTCTAGCTTGGGCGGACCGATTTAAAGGGTCAAATGGGGTCCATGCCGACTATCGGACCCACCATCTAATATTTAACAAAAATACTTGAACTGCGACCAACAATATATATTTGAGGGCGTAGAATATTCTCGAAAAATGTGAAAGAATTTTCTTGTATTTGCGAGAAATAGAGGAGTGGTGCTTCATGATTTATGTTTTATATGGGACTTAAAAGTGCAGTCTGAGAGAACTAGAGCGGATTTGTTAAATGGTTGTAAGTACACCTATATATTTATTGTTAGTGTGTTTACTTTGAGGATTATACGAAGAAGTTCAGAGGTTTTATCTCCTCGGCGTATAAGATTTTGTCTACAATTTCTGCATAAGCTTGAAGCTAAAGTTAAACTATTTTATACACATGATATTCAAGGATTTCTAGGCTTTATTGCAAATGTTTAGCTTTTGTGTTATTATGTGGTGTAAAGACTAAAACATAATCGACAGTAATAAATCACTCGAGACAGGAAAGCGCCAATATTTATTGGCTACCAATACATCGTCGCTTACGATCAGAAATCGCACATACATTACAGGGGAGGTGTAATCACTCGGACATAAATACGCTTTAATTATTCAACCCCCTGTAATGGCATATTACACTGCAGTGCAATCATCGTTAGCACAGTTTAATTGATGAATCCGAAAGACCTTACTACATTGTTTTAGAGGCTATATTTGATTGCTCCCCTGGGACTTTCAAATGCCAAGATACTGTTGCAGCGTATCTAACTCTTTTCACTTAAGAAATAGAGTCGGTTTTGAGATGAATTTATGCTCGGTATAACGTTGTCAGAAGTTGGTACAGTTCTGTAGTAACATTGTTAACGTGTAAATGCATTTAATTTTGATTGCGTGTACAGTAATTGCTCTTAAGATTACAGTATACAGTTGGGTCTTGGCTGTTCATTTATCGTTAGTAAATGGTATTTCGAAAACTTCGTCGTCAAATGTATGGTCATTTATTTATGTCACTGTATCCTTCACTATGAGTATTGATCGTAATTTCAATAGACTTAATAATAATGCGTAGTTCTGAGAACCTTCAATGTGTGAACAAGAACATTGATTTGAAAAAGGTCGGACTCGCCAATAATTCAAGGAATAGATCGAACATTTCTATGACTATTTGACATCAAAGCCTTTTTGATGTGGTTTTAATATTATGTAGGTATGTTCCACTTAAAATTCTTTTATATTATGAATCCATTGCTAGATAGACTGTGACTAGCGTAGTTTAGAGACGAACAAATATCCTAGCTTATTTACAGTTATTTTAAATGAAAATAAAAGAATCCAACGAATTGAGAACCTTTTCCTTTTTGAGAAGTCGGTAAAAAATCAAAGTTTGTTTATTCTTATTTATCACACATTATATACACAGACTAGATTATATATTTCGTTACTTATCTTGTAACATATATACGCTTCAACACCAAAAAAAATATCCCAACAAAAATCAAAGCGCTAGAAGTTGAAAAATGCGAGAGTCATACAGTTCGCGAAGCATTTCCAATATCTGCTCAACTGCCACGTAACTAAGTAGTGGCGGGCTTTTATTTGAAAACTTGTGCTCGTTGTTAGTAAGGAAATATTCTGTTATATTTTACCTAGTCACGGTACTGGTAAATAGCGCGCTGAAATAACGGTTAGTTTGCTTGAAATAGTCTTTTGTTTTTACCTCAGCTAGAAGGATGGTTAGGTTTTCGCATTTGCGGTAGTTAAATATTTAAAAGAAAAGTACACAGCTTGTAATATTATTAGTATTATTTCAGTCGTGTTGAAATTACACGTGTGATATTTAAAATATATCAGGCAAAAATATTCAGAATTCAATCGGATATTGAACAGTTTATTAAGTCGCTTTGTAGACCTCGAACATCTTGTACGTTGGAACTAAATACCTATAATAGCTAATCCATTTATTCTAAATAAATTCTATTAATCTTATCTCTTATTTTTTGTCGTCATACACGGCTATAGTACGTATAAAAAAATCATAAAAATATACGAAAAATTCTTTCAAGATTCTGCGTTATTAATTAGATTTTGGTATAAGTAACGTAATACATAATTGAAGACCACTTAAGTAGAAGCGTAGATGTACATTCCCTTTGAAGCCAAAAGTTGCCGGCGTTAGAGACGAGCTCTTGATGACAAATTATCTCTTATGTCACAGAGATTTGTAGGGAAGACAGAAAAAATACTGCCACTGATTTTATCATACAACCAATAACGTAGTTCTTTTGATACTGGGGGAATTTTTATTCATGATTGTGTTCTTTTTAGAGTTCCGTACCCAAAGGGTAAAACGGGACCCTACTAATAGCTAGAAAGCTGAAATTTTCACAAATGATTTATTTCCGTTGCCGCTATAACAACAAATACAAAAATTAACAATAAACGTGTGAAACCGCAAATTATAACTTTGTTATTCATACATTTGTATGAAAAACAAAGTTATTTTTTGCTGTCCGAAAAATGATTGTATTTTGGCTAGATGTATGTTGTAGTTGTAGTTGGTACGGAACCCTTCATGCGCGAGTTCAACTCGAACTTGGCCGTTTTTTGTAACAAATCATAGCAAGTTTTATTGCATAAGTATAAGTGTATATTTATGTCATCGTATGAACTCATCATAGACCCGTTTCTAATTTTCTAAGGAGAATACTGCATGAAATCTGTTCATCGGGTATAGCTTGCATCCTATCCCATATGGGGATAATTACTGAAGTTTAGTTACACTTTATAATAAAACTTAGCAAATTAAAATCATAATTTAATGCTTTTGACGATAAGTTACCGTTGTTATAAAATCTGGCATATATATCTTACATTTATATCATAGTATTAAACATTCGTAGCGAGAGCACATTTGCACATTGCATTTTGTACTGCAGTAAATACATGAAGGAACAAAGGATATCTATGGTTGCGGTTTTGACGAACGCGAATTGCACTTACGCTACGACGTAGCTGACGCTGCAATTGCAGCTACGATGTCGTAGCACTTGTGCTACGCTATTTTGCTTTCTGTGTTTTTAGCTCTTTGTATTAAATTAAAACTAATATTTTTTAATTCTAAACTTAGCAAATATTTTTTCTCTACCATAAGAAATAAACTTAGGTTCTCACAAAAGTTGCTAGTCACTTCAAAAGGCGTGAAGTCGCGACATATAGTTCAAAAAGTTGTGTTATGAATAAAATTAGATGAAGGGGTTATTTCAACAATGTGACCATAGTATCCTTTATCAGAATGCTATAATCGTGACTTTAATAAAATTCCTGACAAATAAACCCAAAGTTTCAACTTTTTACAAAATTGAATAAAAACTAAAAATGTAATATGACCATCTTAACAAAAACAGTTGAGCATCAAACGCCAAAAAAAAATACTAACATAGCTACGTATTTACTTAAACCAAAGCTAATTGAGGCTTATTATGGTAATCGTGATTATGGCAACGATAACGAGGTTGACCGCGCTAAATTAATTTGTTCTCACTCCAATTTGCTAGGGAAGAAGAATTTATGAAGCTGTTATTGCGACAACGAATTGACCATTTGTTTATTTCGAAACTGTATTTCATGGCTTGCGGATTTTTTATTGTATTGGAATTTTACTGTAAGTTTTTCAGAATTTTAGATACAACCATACTGCAATCATTTTTAATGTTTATTAAATTTCATGTTCGAATGTTTGCCTAAAAATACACAGTACTAGCTTTTGACAGCGGTTTCATCCGCTTCCCGAGTGAATTGCTTCTTGTATCTGGATAAAAAGTAGCCTATACGTTATTCTGATATACAAGCTATTTAATTTAAATTCAGTCCAGCAGTTTTTACGTGAAAGACTAACTTGCATCTAACAAACTTTCGCATTCATAATATTAGCAAGATTTCCGTGCAAAATAAACGGCCATGTTCTTAATTTATAAATTAATCTTTAGGTCCCTTTTGAACTTATCAATCACCATTGACGTCATCGGCAACTTACAAATTAATCAATTTACAAAATTAGAGACGATACTTTATGTAATCAAAAAAAAGATAACGAGTTATTTGAAGAAAAACGAATGAAAATGAGACTCCACAAATAAGGTTCCAGTCTCCTTAGAAACAATTTCATTCGTTTTGTAGGCACTTAAAGGTTGCTAAACAAATAATGAGATTCTCATGTTTCAAAGTTGACGAGATTTGTAACCGAATACTTGGAATATAACTTGACTTATTTATTGCTTGGAGCAATCTAGAAGGAATTGATATTTTTTTGTGCCTAGTAATTTTATTATGTTGAAAACCTAAGTTTCAGACGCATTTGTTTTGTTTTTCATATAAATCTTGTATAGTCAATTGCGGGCTATGGAGTTTCTTGCCCGTTCTTCTCTATAGAAAGCTGCTTTTGGAATGGACAATTAGGTTCAACCTTAGTTATATTTTTTGTCAATCATAAATATTTGTAAAGACCTAAATGCAATAAATGATTGGACTTTGACTTGGGCAATTTTACAACTTTGACTTTAAGAACTTGATTTTTGCTTGTGAAGCGAAATATTCTTTTAGGTAATACATACGTTGTGAACATTGGATAAGCTCAAAGAATATTGTGAACAACTTAAGTGTATTATAAGCTTCTTTTTCGATTTTTAAGCAACATTATTTTCTGGGATAAAATCTTTGATTCCATTTACGTTTATCAGAATTTTTAAAAACATTTACTTTCAATGAGCGTGCTATCTAAAGAAGTATTAAGTGTTGGCTTAAACAATTTACGATAGCACCAGCTTGCTAGCATTTATTTAGCTACAATGTCGCCAGGATTAAAATTAAGCAGCTCATTATTCTTGGCTGTAACAGCTTTCGAAGAGTTTATTTGCTTTTAATAAAACTAAAATGTTTTTCTCGATTAGTGAACGAAGGAATTTATTAATAGTCCAATTATTATAATCGTTTATTAATTTAGCTGCGCTTCTAATAAATAACTGATCGTAGAATGTGGCCATGCCATACATTTGGTTAACAAACAACTATATTTTATTAAGGGCTCGTTTCACAGGTTTCAGATAAAGTTCTAAATAGCTATCTGACAGATAATGCCATAAAAAGTAGTGAAAATAGAAAACATTTGTATGGCATGATATGTCAGATGGCTATTTAGATCTTTACGTGGAACCTGTGAAATTGTTCCTAAGACTTGCCCATTAATTGATAGTGCGTTGTATGTATATTACATACATACAAAGAGATATATTATTGCGTCTAAGCACCTACTTATATCAAATTATCTTTACATTACAGTTGCAGTACTACATTTCTGTTTAACCTAACCCGTTAGTAATAGTATTATTTACTACTGAAATAGTATGAGCCAATCATAACAAAATATCAGGTTGCACGTTTGATAGATTAATTGATAATTATTAATTGCATGTAGCTACATTACCAATGTTAGTGGGATTAAATGCAGCTTTGTACAGTCATGCAATCAAATGCCTAGTTATTATGTTTGATTATATTATTATTTGCTAATCAACAATCATTGTTTATCACGTAAACCTTGGGAATCGCGCAACTGTGTTGTTCTGGCAAAACATGTTTTTTAGAACTGTGCTCTATTTTTTGTAGCTTAAGGTTGAATTTGGAATAATTATTCAGCTTACAGATTTATGTGTTGTAAATAAGACGGGAGTTTTTACTATACCAATATTATAAACAAGGCTAGTTTTAAGACCTTATATATAGATATTCTTCTACGTTAAACTCAACAAAAGTCTGCGTCTACATTTTAATAATCTAAAAGCCCAAAAGCAGGTGGCTTTTACAGGCAAAGCGTACTTCCCTATGAGATATTTCTTCAAAGGATGTGTCGGGTAAAATATCTGTAAAGGCATTTTAAAACTTTTACTATATGGGATTACACTATAAAAATTTCGTTCCCGTATTTATTTGTAATACACTTGTAATATTGTATGCATACATTTATTTTTCAAATGGCATGTTATAGATAGCATGTATTGATCAAATATTAAAGATACTTACGACCAGTTTCACAGATTCCAGGTAAAGCTATCTGACACATAGAGCCATAGAAATATTGTTTTTGACAACTTTTCTATGTAATGATCTGTTAGATAGCTATCTAGCACTTTATCTGTAACCTGCGTAACTGATCGATAATCTTGGAGTGTTAAAAATACCCATGGTTAGAAGCTTAATTTACAAACCCATTATATATGCTAGTTTTAAGAAGCGTTGATAATTAAAAAGCTTCTTTCCCCAAAGTGATTTCAAGAGACGAGAAACATTGACGCCGAGCTTGACATCAATTATGAAAAACGAAGCCTAAAAAATATAAGCCGCTGAAAAGATGTTGTGCAAAATATTTTGTGAAAGTACTTTAGTGTGTTGCCAGGGAAAAAATCCCTGAAAATGTTACAAGGTTATAATAGAAAATAAATACTACTTGAAATAATGTAATAAAAAGCAAAGGAACTATAATTTGTAAGGATATTAATAACATTATGAAATTACGGGGCAATTTATAAGAACAGCAAAAAATAGTAACATGTTAGGTCAGTTTTCTAGGACAAAAGTTATAAGACATTACTGGGATAATATCTAAGGATCTCGGTATTTAACGAGCAAGCATATAAAAGTATATAATAATAAACACCACAATTTATATAATTTATACAGTAGATAGTTATAAAACACGGTACCACATGTTATTTGAGATTTAATAAAATTACTCACTAAATCATGCATTAGGTAAAAACTTAATTACTTTAATATGAAATACTGAAGCATCCCGTAGTATATAAGACTTTCTATTAACGGATTTTGCCAAATGTGAAGCTCCTGCGGAGACTTGAAGTTATATAATGTCATAAAAACCGTCGATGCTCACTTTTGACGGTAATAGTGAAAACGTTTATCCGATAATTTAGCACCTACTAAGCGGGATTCGCAAAAAGTCTGGGTTTTTGAGGTATTTATCTATATTATTTGCATGTTCAATATGATAACTGTCATTTAAAAAGAATGAGCTGCATATTCTTTATTTTTACCATATTGTCTTAAAACCATATCGATTTAATTCTAAATACGGTTAGTTAGAATTGCAAAGCAAACTTCTACATGTTGCTTGAATTTTCCTAAGAAACTACGTTAATTCTGAGTCGTTGAAGTTTAAACAAAAAGTTTGGACGATAAATGTAAAAATTTATTCAACCCGTATTTATTTAAAACGCATTTATGATATTTAAATTTAAACTATCCACATATAACTGCAACCGAGCGTTATCTGCTCTATTTCAATGATACGGAACCATGAATATTCATATACTAGGTAAAACTGAAACATCCCCTAAAATGGAGCCCGGCAAGCTTTTTAGTGTTGACTGTAATATTTCACGTTTTTCGCGAGGGAGGCTATTTTAAAAGCATTCGCCTCGCCTTTTGATATATGGATAATTTTTCCGCGCGTCTTTTCAAGGGTTACGACATTATATACAATATTTATATATATACTTTTTTGTTTTATATTCATTACATCTTTGTGTATTTAAACAAAAGGGTTTGTTAAACAGAAACTTGCGGTGTTTGTTTCGTAAACAAAATGGTCTTTGTACCGATTCTCAGTGTTACGTAGAGTTTAATTATTTTTGCGACTCCTTATACAGTTTGTACGGAGTTTGTAATATATTTTGAACAGTTTGCATGCATAATGCAGTTTGAAAGTAAAACACTTGAGCACGCAAAATTCAGTTTACTTACCATCTCCTTTCTTCTTTGTTATTACGTTCAATGTATGTGCGGAAAGTTTATAATAATAATTATGCCCTAATAGGTACTTACCTATTTAGCAATGTCTACTTTTCTATGGTAGTATCTGTCAGATAGCTATCTAGAACTTTATCTGGAACATGTGAAACTGGCGCTTAATCTAATAAGTCCTAAAACTTTAAATGACAATTATCTTCTACGTTTCAAATGCAAATCGCAAAACCATCATGTAGAGGTCAAATTAATTCCTGCTCAGTTACTAATTCTAATAATCTATTAAAATCCCTAGTCATGAATATGTGCGCTGACATTTATGTTCCCAGTGTCCATTCTAGTTTGTTACTCTAGAAGACTCGTGGTTATTCTAGTCAAAGAGCTCAGTGATGTGTCCCTAACCTTATCAATTAAGCTCAAGCCGAAAATACCTCCGCATCGATATTAAACTCCAAACTTAGACTTCCGAGCTTCGAAATACAACACTACATTTTGAGTGCCTCTATTTCCTTTGTTTTAAGGAAAATGGTCAGTTTTATACGAAGGATGAGAATTTAGTTTTAAACAATTTGCGGTTTAAGTAATGTGCTTCAATTTAATTAAATAAATTCCTTTGCTCTTGTATTTCAACAAAGTGTCGTCTAAACTGCCGGGCTCGATTAGTGTGTTCAGTTTTCACAGGTTTTCATTTGTTTTAGGGGTTGTATTTAGACCTTGAGGCGTGGTTAAAAAGAGGACGGATTTCACACATTTTTTTATATAAATCTGATCGGAAACATTCGAATATATAATTCATAAAATAACATAGGTATCCATTTATTACTCGTGGCTTTTAAATGTAAATTTAGTATTCAATATCGGGCTACCGACACCAATACGTTTGCTAATAATACGGCTTAATATCTACATTGAAAGCATTTCCAGTTCAATATTTTAGATTCAGCTTACCTTCTAAAATTATATAAGCTTATTCAACTTCAGTTTCAACAGGATTTTGCTTTTAGTGTGCATTTGTTAATATGTTATTTTACTTAATGGGTCACTAGTTGCATTAGAGAATAACGTACAATGCAATATTTTAAGTAAATTGAACATATGTATTCCATTACATACGACATTTTATTAAGGTCTTGTATATACAAACTTACTATATATTTTTGAGTAAGAGGCACTTTTCTACAAACGGTATTTCTGATTGACAGACCATTATAACTTTTGCGTTCTTTGGCAGATCATGTCCGTACAAAAGAATTCGAGAACATTCTTTTTGGGGAGTTTTTTACGTATAAATGTGAGTGGTATTAGGATTTAAGGTCAAGGAATCACTTGATCGCCTTCAATTAATACTTTATGAATTTAACTTTACAGTTAAAAATAGTTTTTTTTTTAATATTTTGTACATTATACTACCAGCGTGAAGTAATATATATAGCCGCAATGTTATTTGAAACAAATGTATTGCTTGAAGTATTTTTCCGATTCTAAACAATTGACAAAGTCTGAGGTCAATGGCAGTTTATCTGTATATAAAAAATAGTACTTTTTTCTGAATTATATATTCGAATTATCTTCTGAATTATAGGCGTGATAAAATTGTCTGTCTTAATTAATAATATTAGAAGTATAATCAGTTTCTTACTCAAGTTAAAGTGTTTACAACACGGAAGGTAAACCGAAGCAATTTATTTTTAAATTGATGCAACGTAATAATGTCGGAAAATTATATTTCCTAACGAGAAGCGGTTTCAAATTTAATTCTTAATTGTTTTAATTGCAGTGAGGTTAGATGAAGACTTGTTTCTCTGTATAAGTCAGTTCGGAAATAATTTCTCGTGTAGATAATGTATTTTAGGAATAAGGTTTGTAGCCAAGTTAAATAAAAAGCTAATGTGAGCAATAATTTCGTTCCAAAAACGTATTAAATGAAAAGTTATGTGCTTCAGCGTATGATAACGTTAGTCTGTTCATATTGCACATAAATATTAATTTTGTCCGCCATATTTACTCGTGTGATACGAATCGTATTTTGGTATCTCTGTGATTTGTGGCGCGTCACGAATTAGTGGTATTTTTTTGGAACTAAAAAGCGTCGGCTATAAATATCTTCTACTGCATTGCTGCGGTATTAGATTGTGTAATATTCTTATTTTTTGGAAATAATAATCGTTAACGATAGAATAATATATCTGATCTGAAATCGAGAAAAAATACGCTATTTTAGCCTACTCATAGAAATAGTTTAATCTATACTATTGTTATAAAGATAATGAGTTTGTTTGTTTGTTTAAAGATGGTTTACTGTTAGATACTCCATTTATCAAGGCGTGTTGCCAAAACTAATGTTGAAATCTGGTTAAACCATAAAAAATACAAAACCACAATTATAATTCACGAAGTAAATAGAACTACAGTTGACTTAACAGAATATTATCATTATAACAATATACTTTAACCGCAGACTGACCAACTACATAAGCTAACTATATAAAGCTCATTCACCGTTCATCGTCCTACTTTGTACCAGCTGAATGTCCTTGCTACGTCCTTGCGATTCGAACAAACTTCGCCTTTGTGACAAGACAGTACTGACATCAAGTTTTCCCACTTTAAAGTAGAACAAGTATCATAAAGTTTTCGTTTAGAAATGTTTTAGTGTTCACCATGAAATGTTCTATTGGAATTTGGGATACAGTTTGGTTTTTATTTATTTATTTATCAAGTTTATCAACATACATCTGCACTATAATACAATTAAAAAAAAAATAACTAAACAAAATTGCCAAGTGCGATATACAATTATAGATAAACACAGCATGCATAAAAATTAAATCAAATTAAAAATTAAACTAAAACTAATTCTTATTGATAAGAAAACAAAATTTAAAAAAAACAAATACTGTTCTGATATAAAAAGGTGATTTGATATGATGAAGGTTATGTAGATGATGGTTGAAAAAGCAATGATCTGAGATTTTTTCTGTACGATGAGATTGGGAGGGCGATGTCTAAACCACGTTTGAAAGTGGGTAGTGTAATGAAGAAAGGGATTATAAAGATAGCGTAAAAATATTTTTGTTGCTTAGTTTTTTTTTCAATCATTACTATTATAAATGTGAAAGTAACTCTGTCTGTCAGTTTGCCTGTAGCTCTTTCGCCTGCCTTAGATAGTATAGGTCCCATATTATTTATGCAGGTATGGAAAGCAATTCCCTGGGGACGCAGATTGATTAGCGTGAAACAGTTAGTGTTCAAATAATAACTTTAAACCGAAATTATTAATTAAAGACTAACTGAAAACAGATTACAAAAAATACTGAACAAGTGGAAGAAAGGATTAAATCTACAAAAAGTTGTTTTCGCTTTTTGCTGGAAGTGTTTTCATAATTGCTGTTATCGTTCCGCAATCTTCACGCTTTGCCGCCGAAATATTTTTTATTAAGACGACAGATTTCATTATCTCCTTTTAAAATGTCACTTTTTAGGGTTCTGTACCCAAAGGGTAAAAAGGAACCCTATTACTAAGACTTCGTTGTCTGTCTGTCTCCATGCTGTATCTCACTAACCATGATAGCTAGAAAGCTGAAATTTTCACAAATGATGTATTTCTGTTGCCGCTATAACAACAAATACAAAATTTAAAAAAGAATTAGTATTAAGCCTGTTGATTTATATTAATTAAATGCAAAATTGTATACTAGTAGCGCCATCTATTAGAAATAATGTGCAACTTAAGTAACTCACACTTGACCATTCCTATTGTACTTTTTTCATAGATAGTGGTACGGAACCCTTCGTGCGCGAGTCCAACTCGCACTTGGCCGGTTTTTTATATTTTTGTAATAAGATTAAAAACATAGAGAAACTTCCAAAAAATATACTTACTACTATTTATTTTTGAGCATAGCTCCCATTAGTACCATATATGAAGTCATGGCACATATTGACAAACTTATGGGTCACTCAAAATAAAATAAAACTGGTACAATTCCAAATCTTTGTGGTTCCAATTTATTGCAGTACCCATACAAGCTGCATACGAGACGCCAGATAATCCGTCTTTTAAACTAAAACTATGTAACAGATTTGTCTTTACTTCTAGTCTACATCACGTACTTACACACTCTTTATCTTGCTTCTAACACAAGTTTCTGAAGTTAATGGCATGTCGTGTAGAAGGGAAATTAATGGCATGGCTGCTGCATCAGTAGTTTAGTTTCCGTATGATAGATGGCGCTTGCTATCACTGTTTGTAGAATGCTCGCGTTTACAGCGTATTAGTGATGTTCAGTGATTTTTATGGGTTTTAGGAATTCTATTTTAAAATGGGTTTTATAAAGCTATTATGTTACTTAAAATTCAAAAAAATGTGTATAGACGCCAGCACCAACCTACCTCAATCTGTAATATTTCTTCAATAGATTGTCAACCTTATCACAATAGTGGAAGGTCAATGTTCGATCGGAAAAAAATGACAGATTCGGGTAAGTTGACCTGCAGTCATCTGTACAACACGGTTCTAATGAAATTGGAAACAGATACCACTAAATAAAATCGACAAATATTGTGGTCTTCTAAAGTTTTAAAATACCTGCAGCAAAATTGCTTTTCAGCCTGACACAATGACAAACAGGACCAGCCTAGCTATATCATTTAATCCTACCATGACGCGTTGCGTAGATCGTGTCAAATGGCATATACGAGTATCCTAGCTCCCGTATATAGCAATATATCAACGTTATACTGCCTAGTTTATATCAATCCATACACATCAAACTTGAGTACAAAACAATGTAAACATTACTCTGTTTGTCCTTTTATTCTCCGCGCTTTGTTTATTCGACCTGTATTCGCCGATTTTAAATTAACGGAGAATAAACAAAACACTATATTCTTTTTATTCTCGTTCATAGAATACGCTTCGGAAAACCAGTTGATTGGATGACAAATAAAATTAAAAAGAATTTTGTGAGCGCTGTTGTTGTGGATTAGATCGGCAAATTGTGAATGGTAATTAATGGAAGTTAAGGATCATTAGTATTAATTATCGGTTTAATTATGTAATTTTCATTAATATTTTTTCTGAGACAGTAAAAAGGCTATTAAAAAAAAACACCAGGTTGCACTCCGGGAGTGCAGGCAGAAGTGAAAACATGAATATTAACTTTATGCGTTTTTAATATTTTTTTGAGATTATGGAATGAAGAAAGAGCACAACTACTTTTTACTGTCATCACTTGCTCTCGATATTGAGAGTTTCTCAAAAAAAACTTTTGTCCCTATGACTGTACTGGAAGGTATACCCCAACACGATTAAATATAATCAAAATTTAAGCACGACTCCATCTATGATTTTGAAGAATAAAAACTATACTCGTACTTTCATACTTGACTAACTACTTGACTTTGAAAAATTATAGATGGCGCAACACATTTTTTCTCACATGTCTTTCCTCGATTTTGAGGGTTCTGGTTGAGCTAAAATTATTCAAATATATATTTTGAGTTTATTGCTGTGGCCTGGATGCTAACATAAAGATACTCCGGCACCATTTCATTTTATAAAAATAAAAACCCAAACTCCATCTATGATTTTAAATGATAATTACTAAGCCTGACACTATTGTCAAATTTCACATGTTTGAAACGTCATAAAATATCTTACCGACCTGTACTTACGGAATTTCTATAGAATTTTGGGTTTCACGATTTCGGGTTTCACATTTCGGTCACGTGATACCTGTCGCGAGTTTATATATTTTTCCCCATACAAAAAGTGCTCAACGCCGCTAAAGAAGTTTTCACTTCAAAAACTTGAAAAAATAGTTACTTTATTTTTAGTCAGTAAAGAGAACTTAGATAACAGTTACCCCCCTCAGCCTAAAACAGCATAATGCTGTTATCACTACCAACATAACTGGGACAAAACTGATACAAAAGTGGATATAAATTGGCACTCGACTCACGTATGGCTAGCTCATTGTCCCGCCCAATCCTGTGGCCCCATGCATATTAATGGGGACAAAGGCCAAATAAAAATATAGCCTACGTGAGAATTGTTTCAGTTACTATGGACTTATTGCTTTAATTGCGGACGATGTGATTTGTTTACATGTAACCTCGTTTTAGTTGATTTAAATTGTTTTGGAATAAAACATCAAATGATTTCTACAGTTCGTTCAAAGTGCATTTTGTAATGAAATCTTGCAGTATTATATTAATTATTCCGAGGTGGAATAATACAAACTTGATACTTAGAATAGAATAGAATAAGTTTATTGGCTTGAAACACTATTGCTTATTATGAGCTCAGCCATTTATTTAATGATTAGCTTCCGCCAGTGGTTTCACCTGCTTCCCGTGGAAACTACTTCGCACACCCGGATAAAAAGTAGCTTATAGCCTTCCTCGATAAATGGGCTATGAACACTGAAATAATTTTTCAAATCGGACTAGTAGTTCCTAAGATTAGCGCGTTCAAACAAACTATTCAGCTTTATAATATTATGATATAGATAGGAACGTATCGTAGTATTAAAAATGAAGAAATAGATCCAACAACTCAGCTTCAAATTGCAATCGTTCAGTATTTTCAGCTCGTGTCGTAAATAGAAGAGCTCGCCTTCCACATTGCGCAACGCCCCGTCAATTTCACATCCAATAAGTACTGCATACGAATTTTAAACTAATTTTGAAGTTGCCAGACTGCCACTGAATTAGCTAGGCTAGACTTAAGCTATAAATACACAAGTTCGCTAGCTTATTTTTACTTAAATCGGTAAAGTTTAAGAGCCTTGGTCGAAGTGTTTAGGGGAACTATTAATTATAAATGCATTCAGGTCGCTGTGTTGTTATTTTGGAAACACTGGGCGTTTAGAAACTGGTTTCGCTTAGTATTTGAGTAATATTTAATAAGAGCTCTGAATAACACAAGGTTCTATTCATTGTGTATTAGGGCTACGCGGTTACTACGCCGTACTACGCCGTAGCACGGCTACGAAATTCGTAGCATATTGCCAAAATAAAATTGAAGTTTTTATTCTGTTATATTATTTTGTATATTCATATCCAACCATGTAGTCTGCTTTCAGGGAACTCATTAAAATCCAGTGTCATATGAGGTTGTACAGTAAATAATAAAAATGTGTTTGCGAGGACACATAGTGGTAAGTCATGTAACACTGTAGGGGTTTTCTGAGAACTTTCCCTTAATTACTTTCATGAAAGTAGAGTTACCTTTGACGAAACTCTTATAATTTTGTTCTGTTGCTGTTTTTGATGTTGTTCATTAAATAGACGAGTAAAAAGTTAAGGACGTTTTAAAATGTAGCTTTGCTCAATTTTGACATGAATTTCGATATAAAAAAGCAAAAGAGCGATCGGAATAGAGCAGACAATTTGTAGTGAAGTAGTGTAGAAGTGCTGCAAGTTAGTTTCAAAAACAATTGTTAACAGCTTCTTTACATAAAAGAAAAAACATTTTCTGTTAATTAAAAATCAATCATAAGGAAAGCAAAAAACGCTATTGCAATCAGAACGGCTGTTTCGTGGAATTGTCGTTTGCTAGTGTAAAATTGATTGAATATTGAATTTAATTGCTTTTAAATTAAAATTAATTGATGCAGTTTTTGTAACATACACATACCTTATAAAAATCACTTATCTCGCAAAAAATACATAGGGCACGAAACTTTTTTGTTGTTTTCTAAAAAACTTTAATTTACTTTTTTGTGAAAAGTCCACATAACAATGCTGAGATTTTTTCTACATTTGTTTTAAAAAAATCACGGCATTATAACTCTTTGTAAAGTTCGTTAAAACAGCCAGGTACCTATTCTTTAATGACGTCACATTTTGTATTCTTTGTTTATGTGTGTGCGTAATGAAAACGTTACACCGCGAATTGAGACTTTATTACATTGTGATAAGGTTGTTATATATTAACCGTGGGTGGAGGTAATATGATGTGGGAAACGTTTGAAATAAATTCTGCTTGTGAGACTTTATTTAAAGTTTAAGTAACATAAAACTTAGTTCCTTTATTACACAGCTAATATAGCACAGATTTGCAGCTGTGTAATATTAAAATTAAGAATAATATTTTCCTTACTGATCTGGCTAAATTGCTCCCAAATGTATCTACTTCATTGTTTTGTAGTAAACAGATAAAGTCTTTGCAAGTATATTGTTAAGTTTTACTCACGTATTTCATGCTCGCATGAGCTCAACTTTAGGCCGTAATTTTGAATACATAACGACAATTTTCCTTAACTTATAACATTCACAAAGTTTATTCACTTACAAATTTAAGTTTATGAGGCGTTTTTGAGGCTGTTAATATGATTATTTAATTTTGTCTCTTATCATAATATTTCATAATGAATATTATAAAGCCACAAGTTAGTGTTTATGTGTGTGTGTGTCTGTATTTGACAATCCCTATTTAACTGTAATAAAAATGTTATTTTAAAAACTAAATCAAATTAGCAACACTTTATGAGATGTTCAATACTAGAATATTTAATAAATAAAAACCAATTAAAAATGCTTCAGGTTCAACGGTTTCATATTTACTTTTTTGATAAAAAATATTACATTTTATATCATTCGAAATGATTCATTTTGCAGCTGTCTATCAAAATATTTTATTAATAATTTAATTAAACCTGAATATATTTCATTTAAAATATCTATGGTAAAGATCATTTTGTATATTTGCTTGCTAATTTTGTGCTGCATACTGCTCAAATATGATCCAAAGTCCTTGATCGTTGATCGTCCATCAAAAGTATCGCCTACTACCAATACAGTGCATTCGAGAAGGCCACTATTGAGTAACATTCCTGTCACGACCACTTAAATTCTTACCCATCTTAAAAACCGGGAACATAATTCCGTCCCAAGGCGACTTGTCTTACTGAAATGCACGCCCAGTGTCCAAGGCCGATCTTCGTTTAACAATTTGCATTTCCCATTGTTTTGTGCGAAAACACGGACGGTTATTGCTTCCGACGTCGTCGGTTTTTGCTATTCCGACATTATTGTTGTTAATTATTATTGTGGGTCACATTATTGTGTTTTGTTTAGTAACTTAATATTATTGGGAAGTGATGCTTTTTTGTTTAGTTCTTCTTCTTCTACTTCTGCTTGTTTAGTTTACAGGTAGTGGAGTAGAGTTTTTGTTTAAGAGCTTGTATAGGTAGTTTTATATAATTTACTATAGTAACGGTGCTAAAAAAAGTTATTTTTCTTTCTCGATTGACGTTCGCCATATGAGCTGTTGTAAAATAGATTTACATGACTTTTTATTGGTAGTAATTATTTGAAACAACTACGACTACAAACTACAACTACCTCAAAATATGAAGAACAAGGCAGCCCCAAAAATTCCTTCCTAAATACATCCGTTGTTCCAGAATGTTATTTAGAAATTAGCGCAGCGTGGCACGCGTTATTTAGTACCACACACATCTGTTTCATGGCTATTTAAGTGGCGACCATGCAACGTCACGTCCACATTATTTTGTCGCAAAATTAGTTCCCGTATTGCTTTTTATGGAAAGTGTGTGGTGGACAAAAAGCGAACGATGTGGGGTTGGACATGTTACTAGATTGGTTCTATTGTGAGTAAGGGGTTTTAATGTTTTGGATGTTGTAGGATAAATGAATAATTATAACATTGTGTACTAATGTGTAGTTGATTCAACTGTTTGGTATAACAGATGTGGATATTCGTTCACAATAAAATTCCTTTTCTGGGTATTTAATCGGATATAATGAATTTTAAGTCTTTTGAATGCAATGAGAAAATGTCATGAGAGAAAAATATCCTGTATGATATTGCATTCATTGAATTTTAATTAGTGGCGTAAAGTGTAATAAATCTATCATGGGACAAAGACTATAGCTTAAGTTGAATACTTAATATCTGAAAAAGGAAAAAAGTACAGCTAAGGGGTAATAACTTATTCAATTCGGACAAAGTTAAAATTATGCCAGTTTTTGTTTTAAAAACTTACGCTTTGTGTAAGGAATTCTTTCCTTATATTGTACTTAAAAATATAGTGGCAGCATATTCTATGCTAGCGGACCTTCGAGTCCATTTCTCAACGTCCCCGCGGACTTGAAATAAGATTCCAACACTCCACATTTGAAACGTATTCAAATTCAAGCA
The DNA here is from genome assembly GCA_002382865.2 of Heliothis virescens. NCBI lineage: Eukaryota > Metazoa > Arthropoda > Insecta > Lepidoptera > Noctuidae > Heliothis > Heliothis virescens. The sequence continues at coordinate 8,726,034 of NWSH02000537.1, forward strand.
TTGCGTATTTGAGAATCGTTCAAGGAACTGTGCTATAATACTTTTCTCTTGCCATTTTACCTGCATCCAGTGGACACTACTTTGCGTATACGGATAAAAAGTAGGCTATGGCTGCTCACAATAATGGACTATTTAAAACTAAAAATTTAAAATCGGTTAAAAGTACAAACAAGCTTCATAATATTAGTAGTAAATGAAATGTACAGATAACAACACATCAAGTTACCACATTGTGTCAAATTTCTGCAATAGATTTTCAACCTTATCGCAATGGCGGTAGGTTAATATTTGATTGGTAAAATTTGTCAGATTCGTATACGTTGACCTGCTGTCGACTGTACAATACCAGATTGAGTTAACAAGGATGTATTTAAATGAAAAAATATTTTTATCGCTATTCGAAAGCTTCAGTATTCAGCGTTAACCCATTATTTTTGAATGTTTGAAGTACTAAACTAGGGTTTCCGAATATTTGCAGCATAAAGTTAAATTTTTTTATGCTGCATGTAAAACAATATGTGGGTAGTTTTTATTCATATTGTTAGCTCTGTATTCAGTGTGGTAACAGAAATTGGTTGATAACATTTAAGCAAATGGAAATAAAATTTTTAGCCAGCTCACACTAGATATTTTTATTGCATTCAAAAATTGTTACGATTTTGTATTCACTATAAAAGTGTAATTTTATTGTTCTCTAAATGATCCCTGCTAATATTATGAAATTAAAGATTTTTTGTTTGAACGCGTAAATATTAGAAACTACGGGTCTGATATGAAGGACTCTTTCAGCGTTATAATAGCCCATTTATTAACAAGGGCTATAAATAGGTAACTTTTTTTATTCAGGTACACGATTTAGTTCCCATGCGGTGCAAGTAAGACTACTAGCTGGTAATTTTTTGAATTCTCAACATTTGTGCGATTCTTAAAATAAAACACTGCTGGCTCAAACTCTTCATAAACCTATCAATATGCATACATGCTTTTCAACTATAAACTAAATACTGATATCGCACTAATTGCAGACGAGATAATTGCCACTTATGCTAACAGAACAGACCTTAATTGAGTTAATCAGGATTTGTTGTGACTTCAAGCTAATTGATGGGGCGGCACGATAACAATTGTTTTGACTACTTAATTTGATTTCATTAAGATCAAATGCTCAGATGCTGCACTAAAGGATTTTTAAAGAAGAATAAGGGTGAAGCCAAGCGAGCGTAATTTTGTCAGTTGTGAGTAGCAAAATTTCGGTCGCAGAAAATTTGCTACATTTGGTTTCGTACAAAAGTACTATTTGATTCACACGGCAACTTTGTCTTTTTTGTTTGTAACGATTTTCTGCGACCGAAATTCTGCGACTCACGACTCAAAAAATTACGCTCGTTTGGCCTCAGCCTATGGGTTTTGTAGAATTTTTTGAGGCGATAGGAAAGAACTTCTTAGAAATCGAGGCCTACATGATAGAAGTCTTTTGTTTTTTGTGATTCAATTGTCATTTGTTCTACAAAAAGAGGTTTGTAATTGCACGTTGCCAATAATAAGAGAATGATATTTTTTTTTTTATTTTTTTTTATTTAAACCTTTATTATCAGGCAACCATGGCCCATAGATAAATACCTTAAACTAACATATATATGTAATATACAAAATATATTAAAGGCTCGTTTACACAGTGCGAGCTGCTGCCTGGCCAGTAGGCAGCTACTCGGTTTGTCTACTCGTACGCCAGTAGCTCGGCTTGCCTTTGCTGTCTACACGACACCTAGCTACTGCCCAGTACGAGCACACAAAAAAACACGGGTTTCACTCACAACTGCCCTGCTGGCACTGGCGAGCTACTGTCGAACGCGTCTAAACGATGCGAGCGACGCACGAGTCGCTGTCATGTGCGAGTTGCTGCCGGGCGAGCAGGCGAGTGAAAACAAAAAATGTTGAAGTAACTCGGATGCGAGCTACTGTCCAACTCGCACTTGCGAGTTACTCGTAAGTGACGTCCAAACAGTGCGAGTTATAGCAGTGCAGCTACTCGGCAGGCTGACTCGCACGCTAACTCGTACTGTGTAAACCAGCCATTAGCGCCAAATGCACAGGTTCTAGATAAAGTTCTAGATAGTTATGTGACAGATACTGAAAGTTTTTAAATTTGGCTACTTTTCTATGGAATTCTCTTTCAAAAAGCTTTCTTGAACTTTATCTGGGACCTATGAAACTGACCCTTAGACTCATAATTCTACTTGCTAATTTTCATCTGGCAAGTTTCCAACTAATTAGAAAACAGTAAACCTTACATTTCCTAGAACAGAGCCTTCATAAACCTGCGTACAATATTCCACTAATACGTAGCAACGTGAATTCCATTTCAACCTAAATAGGAGACGCTGGAATTCCGAACACAGGTGCCATACAGGACCAACTGAGCTTAAAAACACAATCCGATGCAAATTAAATCAGGAAGCTTTAGGATTCGAAGCACCTAAACAGGTACTTTGGCACCTAAATGTACTTACGAACGTAATTTACATCTATACTTTTATCCCTTTAAATGCGAGAGATTTTATTCGCTAAACAGCTGTTATGAAGAGACGTAGCAGAACGTACGGGTATTAAAAATTTACGTGTGGAATTTCGCAATTTGCCTTTGCGTTGGATTACACAGTGTATCCTTTGATACATCGTGTTTAACCAGGGTATATATAATTATAATTTGCGTATATAATTATATCGTGGTAATTGTTTTTCTAGGAATATTAGACCTTGTTGTGAGAAGGCAAGTATTGTATACATATGATAGAAATTTTATTCAAAAATTTCGGCTATAATGTTTGGGTATCATCGTCTTATTTTAATTAATTACATGCTCCATGTTGAGCCACATTACAGGCTTTATTAATAGACGTGTCTTACCAGAGATTAAATACAGGAACACTAATCCTTAAGGAAACAGACAGGTACAAGTACAGGGTTATATACAACATACGCCGATATTATGAATCAGTTTGTACAAAAATAATATCATTTAACAATCTTTAAAATGCTATTATATTACAAATATATTTACAAAAACCTGTTACATGTTTCGGATTAAATTTGTCCCATTCTCGTTTATATTTTAAAGCCGATTGGCTCGAGCACCTGTGCACCGCTTCAAGCGCTTCACGCTGTATAAAGCGGAAACGTGCCTTGCACCTACCTACTGCGTGTGAGCTGTATTTACCGTTGATAATAAATAATGCTGGATATATGCATCATACCGCTTTACAGGGAACATGGAATTTTTAATAAAATTCTTGTGTACTGATACTATCGTATTTTTAAACTTTCGCCTTGTTATTTAAAAAATATGACTAACGTTTTTGCTATATCACCAAACGATTTTCACAATAGTTTCATTTACCAAAATAATATTAATTTATTTTCTCAACTTAATTAATTATAAGTAATTAGACTGTTCACATTGTTATTATTTTAATAATTATCTGTACATAATCAAATTCTTCTTCTAAATTCAATTTACTCTCTAATCTACTCTAGTGGCACCCCATGTTTACTTGCTAATATGTGGATAATGTGGTGGGCTCCAATATTGCTCTATAATCTAATGCAATATATCTAATCTGCTGTTATATGCTATGTGTATTAATTTTATATTGAAGCTGTTTTTTTGTCCCTAAATGAATAAAATAAAAGCTTCACTTCTTATTGTGAAATGATTATTGAAACATAAAACTATCACGAAAGTTGAATACAGTTATTTCTCTTGATGTCAATTCTTGGGCACTTTAAACCCTAAAACCTAATCAAACGTATGTTGTGTTTATTTATTCAGGTAGCTGTGTCGTTTTCCGTTCCACAGTCGACTACTAATATCCGGTCGTTACCGGTCGAATAATTAATCAATGTTTCCCTTGCGGCTTAGGTGAAGGTCACATTTAAAACAATCAGGAAATGTTGTATTTTTAGACTCTTTTTAGATAATTTGAAGAAGACTCGGTTGTATGGAAAGCTCTTCCGTCTCTTAAGTCATAGGTATGTAACAGGAGTTGGATATATTTTCATGATACTGGATATTATGACAGGATGATCTCGCAAGGATATCACAGTGTTTTTGATAACCACCTAGTAGTAAATAACAGTAAATATACCAGCATATAACAATAGACCTAGGTCTCACTAGAGATTTACAAAGAGAATTCGTAACGGTACAATCTGTCTCCTTATTCTCTCTGTGAGATAAAATGGTGCCTTGGCCGGTACGTTGGCACTACAACAGCGTATGTGTGTAACATATCCTTAATTATTTGATTTTGTAGGTTCCATATTCAGGTATTTTAAAATCCTGTTTTATTACACCTTGATTAATTTACCGTAAAATTAACAGAAAATATATAGTTTTGCACTTAATTTAAAACAGAGTGAATTGTAAGAAATGATATGAATGACAATAACTTTTATTTATCATCCATTTAAGAAATTCATTAACCATAGCATTTTAATGATAATCTGAAAAGCATAACAGCCAACATAAAATTCTGTTGTTATCAACTTTGATGGTGCCTGTTACCATTTTTTTGGGGAAAGTCACGTTTAGCCCATTTCGGAAACTTCGGCCATTTAATTAGGATACTGAAGTAAGAATTGCACATTGGAGCCCCATTTCCTTGTTTCCTTTACCTTGAGTGTTACAGTTAATTCAGCTTTCTTTTGTGATTCGATTGACTTGCGAGTACTGTTGTGTACAAAACCTTGTTGCGTTTTCAAAAAAGTCATCAATGCGTGTCAAATTATTTTGTAATGAACTTACAGAATACTGATTCAATTTATTCTTATATATACCATATTTCATGTGGTGTTTACCAGTAAGTAGTTGTTACACTGTGCTAAGTTCTAGGTGTAAGTTTACCTATGTAAGATTCTTGTGTAAACAATTGTTGGTAGACCAAATAAATAAATAAAAATAAAATAAATATTGAAGAATTATGATTTTGAAACCAAACTACTATTACAGAATTTCGTAACACCCAAAAGTATTGTGTTATTTTCAGTATACCAAACGTTTCTTGTAACACACGCCTTCGGCATTTTTACATATTCTTTATCAACATTAACCCCCTTTTATTCCATTAATGTATTCAATAAACAATTCCAAAGGAACACAATCGTTAGCCTTATCGTGTATACGTGGGAACGATTAGCTTAGCTCTAATTGATTCGATGCATATCTGTGACGTGCGCTGTATAAATCAACTTGATACTTGTACGCGTTTGCAAGGAAATGAAGGCTTGTGTAACTTGATCCTTGATGTTTGTATGGTTTATTTTGAATTAGCCTTTTATTATGTTGTTACACGTGTGTGTTTACATGGTAAATGAACTTTTTGGGTTTTGAGTGTTTTCTTTTTGTAATAGGATATAAAAGGAATCGGGATCTACTTGTACTCATTTGCATATAATTAGGTTATTGTCCATCCGTGTACAGTAGGGATTACTTCAGGCGTCTAACTGAAAGTAGCCTACATCTGTTTAGATAAATTGGCTATCTGGTACTAAAATGAATTCAGACTAGTAGTCCTTGCGATTAGTTCAATCAACGAACCAAAGTAACAAACTCGTATGCTACCCATGTTATATACCTATGTGTACAGATTTTCATCAAATTGTCCTACTATTTTAACAATGGACCTTAAATTACTTTTCCATTATAATTAAGCAACTATTTTCAAAACCAAGCAATGGTCAGATTTCCTAAAGAATTTAACTATCAACTATGTGTAAGTTGGCGTACATACAATGTTGTATTAACATCGCATACTTGAGAGCTCCCAACTTAAACTTACTTATAAGGAATGTTTATGAATTGGTACAATCTTCAACATTCTTGAAATTGGTCATGTTAGTTATTATTTGCTAAGTTATATTTCTCCCGAAGTTCATACGATAGATTTAAATGGAAAAGAAGGAACGAGAGGGAACTTAATTCCTTTTATCCACTAGATATTAGATAGCCCGAGTGTATGTTTTATGAATTAATATTTTTTATTGTTTATTTTTGTATGTCTCTTCCAGACCACGGGACTATAAAAGTGCCGGATTTTTGGAGGGCGAACGTGGGGCCGAAGCCAACACGCTGAAGCCCTTTTAAGACAACTTTAATGAGATGGTCACACAGAACCGACGATTATCCCCGTATACACTATATAAATGTACCCAAGGACAATCCCCGGTTCTGTGCTAAACTATTGCTAAATATGGAATACACTACTTGGGCTATTGTGATGGGATGTTGATGGACTAGGATATGGGAGACTATGGGAACTATGGCACCTGCCGATAACAATGCAATGAACACATGTAAAAATGGCAGGTGGAGACTCGCCAGCTCACTTACTGGGCCCCCGGGAACTAGTCGCGAGAATTGCAACAAGAGGGCAACAGGGACGTGAGCGGCTGAAGGGTGCAGATGCCTCGCCGGACTTTAAACTCAGATCACGCGCTTGTCCAGCATCTCTGGCCCACTCGCCACTTACCACGAGGCACCCACCCCCCGAACAGGGCTATTAACCCTGCTCTAGCGACTCCACTCTGGACGGCCAATGAAGGCAAGCCAGAGGCGGGAGACCCATCCCCCGTCATGGTTCACTCCGGCAAGCCGGAGGTGAGGGACGGTATACTCTCCCTGGAGCACTCGGTACCCGCGGGGTCGCTACTATTATTATTAACCAAGACTGACAATTGCCTACATTGTTGTATTTATTTACAAAGATTTTAGTATGATTTGATCAAAATTATACATTTTTATAGGTACTCTTATTTTCTATCATGATTTTATATCTACCAAAAAAATACGATAGGTCATTTGCTTCAAAACACAATTACATTTGTGCGGTTATATTGTGTTTGACAATTTCTATGCCATTAAAAACATCCTGTAAAAAACCCAAGTCTCGCAGCTCAGTTTCTTTACCGTAATAAGTTGTGAGATCCATGTAATACCAAGTCGGTTAATCTATTTAGTCTCTACTTAAAGGACCTCCTGTCTTAAGTTATTACATACGTTTAACAAATAGATCGACTTGGCCATCGCATGATTTGGTTACACAGCACGACGGGCCAGCAACCTAATTCCTCGCCAGAGTCCTTCCGAATATGATGATTGAGGCGAGTATCTTAAAGAAGTTAATGCTCCTGAAACTTCAATGGCGAACAAGAGTATCAATTAATGAATTGGTTTCGAGAATTTCAATCGCGTGAGGCGCGACAGACTAAAGAATCTAATATAATTGTAATATTAATTGTGTTTTCCTGCGATGGCCAAGTCGTTCTATTTGTTAAACGTATGTAATAACTTAAGACAGAAGGTCCTTTAAGTAGAGACTAAATAGATTAACCGACTTGGTATTACATGGATCTCACAACTTTTTACGGTAAAGACGCTGAGCTGCGAGACTTGGGTTTTTTACAGGATGTTTTTAATGGCATCTCAATTATTTTTGTAGAGTTTATCTTGACATAATACAAAAGACACGTAAAGGGTGTGTTCAGCCTAGGAAACTGAACAACTTTTCTCTTGGAACATATGTAGAATATATAATGTTAGGAAAGACGTTTTTTTTCATAATTCGACATATTTTCCCATGGGTATGTTGTTCAGTTTCATGGGCTAAACACACCCTTACCCACTCTATACCCCCTCCCGTTATGCCTCATATAGTAGGTATCTATCTACAGCTATTATTTTCTATTTTACAGTAATGATTCATCAACTGTAAATGTAACCTTGTAATCCTATACATTTATATAGGATTACAAAGTTATTCATGCAGTTAGTGTATTTAGAAAACTGGACCGAAATTGCAAAATTTTTAAGTTTTCCCATAATAAGGACACTAAACTCTATATGTATTCTAAATTTGAAGCTTCTATGTCTGCTAGAAGTGCCTTGGACTTTTGATGATCGGTGAGTCAGTGAGTGACAAAATTCAGAAACTTTAACAAGTTGTTATTCTTAAACTACTGGTTCAAATGGTCTGAAATTATAAATACACCGTATTTATACAATGCCTAATTAGTTACTGAAAATTCAGGCTTCTTGTTCTATCCACAACGAAATTATAGTGGGTTGAAAATAGCCTGAATTGCTTCGAGAAAAGGATGGTACGGCCGTGCCGCTTTTTCTGCTTGACTTGGCGGGGGCACTACCGTGCCCCCTGATCATGATGTTGACATGAAAAACTTTCCCTGAGTTAGGTCGCTCATAATCAACAAAGAGAGTATAATGTATCTTTTATACGTTCAATATTAAAAGCGGAATATTGACGGAGCCTTGTTGTTATAAATTTTATTATACAGCTTTTAAAATTGAAGTTCGCTCGCTCCGTTGAAGTTTAATTAATGTCGGGCAAATAATTTAACCGCTATTAATTGTGCTATCTATCATTTTTTGTGGGAACTATAGTTTATTTTATATTAAAAAGAATCCATGAACAATGAAGTGCAGTTAATCAACCTTTTTTAAAATATTAGGAAGGGATTTATTTGGTCCGAGAAAAGCGTGAAAAAAACCTTGTGTGTTTCTTGGAGTTAATGCTGGTGATGAGCATGAATAATTTCGTTAACGTACGTAACGTAATAAACGTAGTGTAGGTAGCCTAAGTAAAGGGGTAGTTTAGTTTATTATCTTTATACTTGCTTTATTATATTTGGCTATAAACTGTGTCTACTTTGTTTTATTACACTATCTTATAATTATTAAGGCATCTTAACCCTTTAACCATTCTTTAGCTTAGTGGTAGATACGCACATAGTAAGTGTGTTTTAAAAGTCGTGCAGTTTTGGGACTAGATAAGCAGTAGGTAATATATGTAGATAAACTTATTTTAACATTGTTTTAATGCCTTATTTTTAGCTAAAATACTGCAATTATGTTTCTCAATTTACCTTAACACAAATTGACAAACTACGAGGTATTTAAAACATTTTTTTTATATGTTTTGACTATATTTATACAGGGGAAAAAGCAATTGCAAATAGCTATAACTTTTATGTTTACGAAGCAACATAAAACTATGGGACGACCATAGTAAATTGTGAATAAAATGTACCATATTTTTGAACGTGCTGTGGAATCCCAATCAACAAAAAACAAGCATGATTTTATGTTAGCCATGAAAAATAAAAAAAAATACAACTTCTATACATACATGTATTTTTATATGTACATTCTCTTATTTAAAATAATTTTATTATTTTAATAATAACATAGTAACAGACTCGTTATTAACATAATTACAGAAGTCATAAACATTACAAGTTAAAAAAAGTAATTATTAAATTTAAAGAACTGTATGTACTATTAATTTACAATGCATGTTCTTTTGTAAAATAAAGATCACGTAAGTCTGTAATTTGGCTAGTTCGATTTTTCTAAGAAATACTGATTGTTTAATTAAAATAAATAAAAGTAGTGTCGTACTTACAAGCCGGTCGTAATCACACAGAGTATAAAATTCTAGCCAAAGTAATAACGACTTTATATTTTACCATCTAAGATTTAGTTCTTCAAAACTTGTTTGATAGCCTTTGGAAAATCTTTTTGTGAGGTAAATTAGTTTTGATTTTTTTAATCACCGGGTTTAAGACCTTGGCTGTTTTAGTTTAATTATACTACAGGGTAAATTTATGTAATACTAATAATAATTTTATGTTGCTTATTGAGTAATATTAATGACCAAAATTTCCATATGAATTATAAACAACTCTTTGACGTAGACTTAAGATACATAATAAATATCAATTCTCCTTAGTTCCTAGTCCATATTTCGAGGTAACAATCTTATGAATCACATTACTCCTTCGAAACGTATAAAATTGTCCACATTATTTTGAAATGAAATATAAAATTTCATGAAAGCCAACTCGGATATTTTTCACGTCAACAAGGGTCTGTTCACATGTTCGTAACATCTGCTCTTTGCAAATTGAAAAAGAGTTTTTAAATCATTGTTTGGTTCATAAAAATGACCAGATAATTTGTCAGTGATTTTAACTGTTGTATCTGAATTTAACTATCGTATCTCTTGGCAACTACTTCGAGCTCCCGGACAAAAAGTAATCTATAGCCTGCCTCGATACATGGTTATAATCGTTCAGCTTTATAATATTAACGGATTGATTAGAAGTATTTTTAATTTATTTTAATCCTTTCCAAGTAATATTTTTAATACCTACTTTCCCTAAAAATATATTAGCATTGGTTAGTACCTACGTTCACATAGTTGATTAGCGTATAATAATACTACGACGATTTTTCCATATTTTCCTTCAATGAACACTGAAAATGACATACCAAAGTAGACAAGTATAATCGTATTATCCAATGACGAGCGTTATATCGGTTTTTCTTTTTTTAAAAGCTCGACGGCGAATTGCTATTTGTGTCAGCCTTCACCGATTACAGATCTGTACGAATTGGGGACATCGTGTTCTAGAATATACTATACTACGTATGTGTTTGTGTTTGTGTGTATAGATGGTACTGGCTTGTGATCTATACTAATATTATAAAGCTGAAGAGTTTGTTTCTTTGAACACACTAATCTAAGGAACTACTGGTCCGATTTGAAAAATTATTTCAGTGTTAGGATAGCTCATTTATCGAGGAAGGCTTTAGGCTACTTTTTATATAAAGCGGGTGAAACCGTTCGCTGGCGGAAGCTAGTAAAATAATTTCCGGGTTTTGTTTATCTTGTAAGTTTTGAGGTTACAAAAATAGAGAGGGTGGTCATTGACTTGACTTTTTTGTTCCCATTCATTTGGTTCTGGATACTATTGGTGATTATGAAATTTAATTTCATAATCAACGACATTCCGGTTCAACAAAAAAAAAAACATCATTTGTAATATTTTTATGATTTTTTGGGAGTTCTTAGTTGATATACCCTAAACCCATACAATGAAAACAATAATAAAGTTGCTTTACTAAGTTTAACTTATTACTAAGTTATATTTGCAAATAAAATACATTTTGCCTGTGGGCAAACTTTAGATTTGTTTCCACGTAAAAGAAGTTTTTGGCATATTTGTACCTACACAGAACAAAAAATACGAGTCATTACAAATTACATCTTAGGTATTATTTTTGAAAATTTTCAAAATGAATAATGGTTTAAGTGAGCTCTAAAGTAATTCTAAATGCATTAAGTATCTAAGTTTATTATGTACAGTCCAAGTACTTTACAAAGTACTTTTCAAATATATTTTAGTAACTAATTCAATTATATTTTCTTTGTTCAAGTTAATAGATTAGTACAAGTATTTTAAGTAGCTTCAATAATAAATATTTAAATAATAAAATAAAAAACCGGCCAAGTGCGAGTTGGACTCGCGCGTGAAGGGTTCCGTACCAAGCTGTAGTTCC
>NWSH02000537.1:8744614-8755620 GCA_002382865.2 Heliothis virescens
AAAATTTGGTCACCAACTTTTATTTTTTCTAGTTGTTGTTTAGGGATATTGTATTTTGTCTGATTAATTACTTGCCATGTGGTCTTAGCTTTATTTTTAGATTGTTGTATTTTGTAGTTATTTTGAGCTTTTTGTGTTAAATTGATTATTTTATTGTATAGTTTAGAATAAGAGGTAAATTTCTTTTTATTTTCATAGGTAGGTTTTAGTCTTGATTGCCACAGTAATTCCCTTTTTTTCCTACTGCATAATTTAACGCCATTTGATAGCCATTTTGGTTTTTTAATTATGTTTATTTTAATTTCTTTATATGGGAAACATAAGTTGTAAAAAAGTTTAAATGTATCGATAAATTCATTATAAGCTACGTTAGGATCATCAGTAAGATATATCTCAGAAAATGTTAGACTTTTTATGCTGTTTTTAAATTTAATTATATTCTCGTTATTATAATCTCTTCTAGTTATATACCAGGATTTTATATGGCATACATTAGGAACAGGGCACTGTAGCAGCTGTGCCGTATGGTCAGATAATGCAAACTCTAATCGTCGACGTCCGTCTTACAAGCCTTCTTAAAATTATGCGCAAAATTATCTATGCATGTCCTGCTAGCCATTCTTGTTGGCTGTTTAAGAGCAAGTTTTAGATTGAAACTTAGTAGCAGATACTCCAGTGTAGCCGAAGCATTACTGGGTCTTAAAACGTCAATATTAAAATCGCCTACAATTACAACATTTTTAAAACGTCTGTTAGATAACAGCGTCAGTAAATTTTCTAGTTTATCAAAACAATCATTTAAATTACCGGCATTTGGAACTCTATAGATACATATGACTATTAATTTATAATTAATAAGCTCGACGGCGCAACACTCAAAAATTCCTGGTGAAGAAAGTTTTGATATTTGAGGTAATTCCCTCCATTGGTGGCAATTATTAACAATTATACATGCTCCTCCCCTCTTCTTTTCTGGTCTACTGTAACATGCAGCTAAACTATAATTTGGTATACATACTTGTTTTTCGTGTCCTCTCATGATAAAGTGCTCGGTGATGCATATAATATCCACATTTATATTTTTATCAGATATTTCATTCATGCAGACAGTGAGAGCATTAGATTTGTTTAATAAACCCGCAATATTTTGGTGCAATATATTTATGTATTTACTGGAGAAAAAACTGTTCTTTTGGTTCATTTATTTTGTTAAGTTCATTTTCTTCTAAAATCTCCAATTGGAGATTGAATAGATCCTTAAAAATAATTTTCATGGTGTTGTCTTTTAAGGCTCCTGACCATGTGTACGTAGAATGATGGTAACTTAAATTCAAATTAGAGTCCAGGATATATGAGTATTGGTGCGTAACATTGTCTAGGTATAACATGTTGTTAAACGTTTCCAGTCTTGAGTTGTATAAGATGTTATAGTCATTATTAAACTTGAAAGTTGGTAAGGTAATAATTATATTTGTGTTCATTAAATTCTGTAATTTGCTTCTCATGTATGTTATTATATCAAAGTAGCACTTAGTAGTTTTAAAATCTTCATCACCAATCATTATTATACAGAAATCGTTTTTTGTATAATCTTGGAGTTGTGTCTCTATATTTCGTAGAAGGTGCATAATACCCACATTTGGTGTTAGGTAGTGACAAATTTGATAGTTTTCTGTAAAGTAGTCATTTGCCAGAGTTAAAATATTCTTGTTGGTTTTATTAGGGCTTAAGATGCAGAGTTTATTTCTCAGTTTATCTTTGTTTATTTTTCTATTTTGCGATATATTTTGTTTGTTAGTAGATTGTGGCGCCATCTTCGGACTGGAATGCGATAATGTGTTTTTTTTGTCAACATCTTTTTTGTTTAAATCTAAATCAGTTTGCATTTGTTTATTTACAGATTCTGCCTGTTTCGGGTTTCTTTTCCTCCTCTTTTTAGGTGAAGTAGTTGGAGATTGTACTGGAGTAGACGTTGTTTGTTCGCAAAGGGTGTTTTTCCGAATCAGATCTTCGTTTTCCTTCTTAAGCTTGTCAATTTCAAGGCTTAGCGAGTCAATTTTTCCATTTGCACAACCAAGTTTAATTGTGAGATCATGAATGTTTTTCTTTAATTGAGTAACCAAATCGGTATCATCATCTGACAAATCAGGTATACTGTATGTAGTGCCCTCTAGCGTTTGATCAGCAAAGCAGTCTTCGAAGTCTGAGTTAGAGTGAACTCGCCCGCGTCTTATAGTAACGTTATTAATTTCACTCATGGTTGTGGTAGTACTGATGTTTATCGCTAGATGTCTATTTCTCTTAGTATTACTTGTTGTGGCGCTAGATGACACTAATGAATTTTAGTGTTTCTATGAATCGACGCAATGATCCATGATAATGCACTGCACATAAAAATTGCTGAGATAACGTTTTATATGGTCAATTGTCACTTTATTTACTCAATTACACCTTTTATTTATTTATTAATGCACAATTACTATTTTTTTGAAATATTTAAATACGGAGTCGATGTTTACTGTCAATGTCAGACATATTCTCAAATGACAAGCTATTTACAAGCTCTGTAAATATTTTATGCTGTAATATTTAAAATATTTTCACGACATTAGCCCGCATGAGCGAAGATTTCACACCAAATCTTGAAGCTTACTTCAATTAAGTGTGACAGTTCTTTAAAAATAATTCCTTTATGCTCACTAATTATACGGTATATTGATATCTGTACTACCAATTTTATAAACTGCTTTTCATGAATTTTTTGACTATAAAATAAGTTGGGAAGCAAACTGTTTCTTTGACTTATTTACCTAGACTTTTTTTTTAAACGTTTATTTCTTGTAAAAATTATACATTTATCTTATTACTAAACATCGCCAAACTTAACATCGACTATTTTGTCTTCTAAAATAGGGATGGTCCTATTCCTATCCCATTTCAATTCTCAATAAAGGTCGTTCCAGTTTACAGGACGAACTTAGAATACTAGCCCCGGTATCGCAGGACCAAGTTCATTTGTTATCCAAACGGTAACTACGTATAACGGAGTGACCTAGTTCACTGTAACGCAAATTAAGTCAACGGGAAATGAGTTTTTGTATAAATAATAATTGTTTTTTCTACTTATCGGGAATGACATTTTATTTTTTGGGTGTACTTTTATAGATTACGCCGGATATTAAAGGTGGGGTTAGGGTGTTTTGGAAAAAATAAAGATGTAGAAATAAAATTTGGGCTGACGTATCCCAGGATTTATTTCTTGTAACATATTTTTTTCGACAGTTTCAGATAAAGTTATTATTCGAATTTATGCTGTGCCTATAGAGGCTTTATTCCAAATTCGAAATTGGAACTTCGAACCCATTTCAAGTCTATCCTACTTCGAAGTACGTACAAACGAGTTAGATTTCTATTAAACGTTTCTGTCGAAACAGGTCGGTATCCTAGAAGTGAGCACCCGTTTACGTTAGATACTAATTGAATTTGCTCTGCCTTATAGTTTATAGCAAATAAACGTTTATTAGGCATGTGTTTTGATCCCTGTCAGACGAGGATTAATGAACGATATGGGTATGAATTGTTTAGGGATAAATTAATTAAATTGTTCGCAGCACATGTGTGGGATAGGTTACGTAAGGCTTTTGCTCTGATTTTGTGCTCATAGGATATATGTTATAGATTTGAATATGTTGCCTGTATGTAATGATGCGGTATTTAAGGCAAATATATGAGTTTCATACGTGACAAGTAAGAACGTCTTTAACCTTTTCCAGAAATAGATGTGTAGGTATTACACGTTTTCTCCTTTGATTGAAACCGAAAATATTAATGACATTTTAAGTAACGGTCTATAAGGAATAAGGTACAGGATAAACTCCGATAGTTTTATTTTAATATTAAATTGGCTTCGGAAGTGGTTAAAACTTTTTATTATTTCAATGTTTTAAAAAACCATTAGATACTTTGAAACAAATCGCCCGTGGTTTCACTGAGAGTCACTCACAAGAGAATAAAAATACTGTGTTTATCCTGGTTTTAAGGCACCATCTCCCTAATTTTCAGCCAAATTGCGCCATTCTTGAGTTTTAAATAGTATAACTTTTTTGATTTAAATATAGAGGTACTTATAGATCATATTTCTACATTTGGTCTTTCACTACAAAGCAATGTATTGGGACACAGAACAGCTAAATACAGTATGTACTTTTGTTCGCCATAATAGTAATGTATATTGCAGTCTGTCCCTCCGTTTGTTTTAATATTTGGTGTGGTTGCGAGTGCAATGATTGTGCATTATTCCCGTCCGCTATTGTGCATTCGTACAGAATTATTTGTTTCTCCGTATTTTGTTTCATATGTCTTGCTTGTAGGGATTTGCTGGTTTCGTGTTTATTCTTCTTTATTGTATAGAAGAAATGGTTTATCAATTTGTATCGTGAGATATGGTGCTATTTAGTAACTCCTAAGAGAAAGTATATGTCCGAAAAAGGAACTTTAAATTATATTAAATTAATGAAAATAATAAGATGGCCCGTGGTCCAAAGCCCAAAGGAAATTGTAGGTATTCCCATAGTAAAATCATCATATTCTCCATACATTGTACTGACATATACATCAGATATCCCTTGAGGAAGGAGACACAGTTGAATGGCAAATCATTGTGTTAGATGATAAGCACTTAAGCTATTGGCATAACGTCGATACAGGTACTAATCTGTCTCTCAAGAGAAGTTACAATTATAGCTCTTTTAGCTAGAAGGAAAATGGAAACAGAATGCATACTTGTACTGTACAGGCGATATGGGTGAAATTGCTCATTGGTAAAAAACATTTGCATAAACATGAACCCTAATGTTAAAGTAAATACGACTTTAAACATAAATTATGATATACTTCCATTAAATCAATTAATGAACTCATCCAAATACATCATGATTATGGCGCCTTAGTCGATTGTCGGCCACGGTGGCTGTTCTCATATAAAGAGATCAGCCAGCTGCGCAGGACATATTAAAGTGCACAAGCACAAATCTATACTAATATTATAAAGCTTAAGAATTTGTTTGTTTGTTCGTTTGTTTGAACGCGCTAATCTCAGGAACTACTAGTCCGATTTGAAAAAATATTTCAGTGTTAGATAACCCATATATTGAGAAAGGCAGTAGGCTACTTTTTATCCGATGCGCCGAGTAGTTCTCATGGGACGCGAGTGAAACCGCTAGCAGAAGCTTGTACACCATAATCAGAGTATCAAACAGTAAAGTAGTATAAATTAACAGTCATAATCAGTAATAATAATGGGGTCCTAGCCGATTATCGGCCACGGCGGCTGTTCTCATATAAGGAGATCAGCCAGCTGCGCAGGACATATTATAGTGCACAAGCATTTGCGCAGACACAGGTGCACTCCCTATTCCCTCACTCTCATAACCCGATGGGACGGCAATCCGACACGACCGGAGAGAGATCAGGCGCAGGACCGACATTAACGTGCTCTCCGATGCACGGGTGTATCAATCACCAACTTCCAACTCCGGGCTGCTTTATGAAAGTTTCTAAAACCCACAAAGCGATTTCGGCCCGTCCCGGGAATCGAACCCGAGACCTCGTGATCAGCAGCCGCCTATGCGACAACTAGACCAACGAGGCATAATCAGTACTCATTTCCTGAAACAGTACCCGAGATCAGTTTCATATCGATGCAAAAGCCATGTAGAGTGCTAGGAAGACGTATGATCCCCTTCATCCCATTTAAGATCGAGTGACGGCTGACAGACAGGCCTCGACCCAACCGTTTGGATAGGGAAATGTGTCAATTTACATCGACCTTATGGGTTTTTCATACGAAAAGAGTTTTCGCTTAGTCAAAGGAGGATTTATTTATTTTTAAACGTTTAAGATCGTATGTTTTTGCAGCGTTTTGGGTTTGACGATTTTATTGTTGGTATGGTTGGTGGTTTTCTCGTTTGGAATTTTTTAGTCACTTGAAAAATCATATTTCTGCTTGAATTTGATACAGTAAAAGACATAATTTTTTTATTATTGATAAATAGATCAAAGTCAATCAAAGTAAGTACTTTCAGTCCTAATCGGTCGTAAATAAGTAATTTTATTTACTTCAAGCTTAGCGTAATCGTTATTTTTCATCAGCAAATAAGCAAAAAGTAAAAAGTACCCGCAAAATAATAGCGAGCAACTCACAAAACCACGTGAATCACGACTTCTTTTTATACTTTTTCCCTTTTAGCATTTGAAAATGAAATTCTTTTAAAACAGCCTGCAGTTGAGTGGCTGTGACTGCAGAGTACTTCAAAAGGTTTTTTTCTAACTTCATTTAGTTACATCGTTTAAAAGCGCTTACATTTAGTAAAGGTTCTATGACCTAGACGACTTTTTGAAATAAAAATCGTAAAGTAACGTAATTATTTTCCATTACTGATATATAACCTTCAACAAAAAATAAAGGGAACTACTTACGATTTGTGCTTATTAAGTAACCTTTGAAAAGAAAAGATATCTATTTCCTGATAGAATATTTTATGAAGAAACTTGGAACGTAATAACAGAAGCGAATAACTGAAAATATGGCCGGGGTATCATTAGATCGGGTTCATGAATTTTTCGGTGACTTACCTACTATTCACATTAGCTAGGTTCAATAAAACAAAAAAAGAATAAACATTTGAATGTTAGTCTATAATTCTAAAGAGGTCATTCGTTTTTTGGGTAGAATAATATATGAAAAGAAAAATATATATATATAAAACCTATTTTGATAAAAATGTAATCTGCTAGGCTTAACTATACTAAGATTAATACTTCGGATGGATCAATGAGAAAGAAATTGTCGAGCACTTTAACAAGAGAAGATATGATAGGATAATTTATCTACCTACGTTTTTTGTTATCAAAAACATCAAAGAACATGTTCTTTATACCATTTAATGAGATCATTGAGTGTCAACAAATTGATATGCAAAAATGCTTTGATCATACTAAGTGGACGCTGAATAAGTTTCAAGAGGGACATTGCGTTCAATTTGAAATTTCTAAGTGTCTTTAAAACTTCGTCCAACATGAAATATCTTTTCAGGACACAATTTTATTACAATATTCAATTCGATGTGCTGAAAACTTTATGGAAAGGAATTTTCTTCTGCCACTAAATTGCTTGTCAACATAAAGATGCCCAGAGACTAGGGTTCTAGGATTCTGTTCCCGATTCCTATAGTCTGTGGTTTGAATAGATTCGAATATAGAAGAGGTTTCTGCTTATTCTTGGTTCTTTGTACTTTGTTAATCTATACTAATATTATAGAGCTGAAGAGTTTGTTTGTTTGTTTGAACGCGCTAATCTCAGGAACTACTAGTCCGGTAGGAAAAAATCTTTCAGTATTAGATAGCCCATTTATCAAGGAGGCTTTAGGCTACTTTTTATCCGGGTGCGCTTAGTAGTTCCCACGGGACGCAGGTGGAACCACTGGCAGAAGCTAGTTTACAATAAATTAGGTCCAAATTACTTCGGTATTCCATTAATTAGGAAAAGTAAGATTCCTGGATCTTCTTCCAGTTAAAAATATACCAATATTTCAACTGCGGGGTCGTCAGTTGTTTTATGCCTTTATGCTGTAATAATAATTATTACTTTTAAACGGTTTTATTCTAAACCACCTGCTGCTTTGACATAAAAAAGAATTATGGTTTGAAAACAAACGTAATTACCGTTTTTATAGAAAGGTCCCAATATAAACGGACTTTTATGATATTCCTGTGGATGTTACAAAATGAATAATTTAATTAATTATACAGTTATGAACGGATTATGTAATATTATTTGTAGACTATTCGAATAATATTCCAATTCAAAAATCTTCCGGATATTTTAACTATGAGACAAAGTAAGTCTTAAGTAAACTAATACTTAAGCTTTTATTATAACTTTAAGGTAGCTTCCTTGAAATAAACAGGACAATATTACAAAGACAGTGACCACAAATTTAAGGTTTATATCTACACGAGTTTCTCTGTCCTTCATAATGTGTGGGCACACATAACATGAATTCCACTTAATGTTTGTATTACATCCCTAGACCTACATTAGGGACCTCGTCACTGACCCCAAGAACACATCACTATATTATAATTATGCTAAGCTTAATGGCTCCTATTTAAACATTTGTAGTATATCTACTATTCCACGTGCCTGCTAATGGTAGTATTAGAAATTAATTTCTTTGTCCGTATCATAAACAAATGTTAATGCATTAAATAGTTAAGTTTAGTCTAGTTTACCTTAAAATTTTTGCGTGCTATGTTCATCTTAGCTAAACATGCTTGTACCTACTGTATTCTTATTCAACACCTTTGTATACCATGTTTAATGCAAATAAACGATTTATTATTATTATTATATTTGTATGTCTCTTCCAGACCACGGGACTATAGAGTCCCGGATTTTTGGAGGGCGAACGTGGGGCCGAAGCCAACACGCTGAAGCCCCTTTAAGACAACTTTAATGAGATGGTGGCACAAAACCGACGATTATCCCTGTATACACTATGTAAATGTACCCAAGGACAATCCCCGGTTCTGTGCTAAACTATTGCTAAATATGGAATATACTACTTGGGCTATTGTGATGGGATGTTAGTGGTCTAGGATATGGAAAACTATGGGAACTATGGCACCTGCCGATAACTATGTAGTAAATACACGTAAAAATGGCAGATGGAGACTCGCCAGCTCACTTACTGGGCCCACGGGAATTAGTCGCGAGAATTGCAACAAGAGGGCAACAGGGACATGAGCGGCTGAAGGATGAAGATGCCTCGCCGGACTTTAAACTCAGATCACGCGCTTGTCCAGCATCTCTGGCCCACTCGCCACTTACCACGAGGCACCCACCCTCCGAACAGGGCTATTAACCCTGCTCTAGCGACTCCACTCTGGACGGCCAATGAAGGCAAGCCAGAGGCGGGAGACCCATCCCCCGTCATGGTTCACTCCGGCAAGCCGGAGGTGAGGGACAGTATACTCTCCCTGGAGCACTCGGTACCCGCGGGGTCGCTACTCCCCGTCATCCGCCTCAGATGCCCTGCGGGGTTATTATTATTATTCCATTTATTTATTTTCAAACATATTTCTTACATTTTTAAATATTATTATAAAAAAAAGAAAGAATATAAAAACATTATTATTATTCCATTTATTTATTTTCACACATATTTCTTACATTTTTAAATATTATTATAAAAAAGAAAGAATATAAAAACATTTAAAAATATAAAAAACAGGTAGCCACCGATATCGGTTATTATTATTACAAATTACGTTTACCCAACAACCAACCTTTCAGGTATATGTGTGGGTTCGATTCTAGGTCAGGCTAGTACCAATACATTTTTTCCAAGTTTGTATGTACTTTCTAAGTACATCTTGGACACCAATGACCGATTAAAAGGTGAAGGAAATTATCTCGAGGAAACCTGGACTATGGACGTCTAAAATCACCTACATTAGACAAGCGTGGTGATTAACGCTCAATCCTTCTCTGTGCGAGACGAGGGCATTGGCCGGCAGTGTGTCGATAAAAAGCTGATGATAATAAAATACAATTAGGATATTCGATTCAGGATTGAAAAGCAGTATAAAGCAGTATAAACATAAGTGGATAGTCATGACTTGATGATAATGAACCTCCTCTTAAAACATTTTTAAACTGAAATTATAAACAGATTACTGTTATAGAGCTTTTCACCTGAAAATGCAATTATATTTCACTCTGAAGTATTTTGAAGCACTTCAGTTTTTTGGACCGAAATTTTAACTCAATTATTTTTTGTACTGCAATACAGTATCTTTTAATTTTGCAATAAAAAGGCAAATACATACCTACCCCAAGTTTGCATTTTCTCTGTAACTAAGCGAAGTCTTAGCCACGTCTTAAATGATTGATAACCATAACTTAGACAAGAGATTTGGCGTAAACTTCCCATTGACAAGTCCTTGATTAATTGCACAGCATTAATTAATATACCATAGTTAAACATGACCTACATATTATGCGTATAGGTTTAATGCGTATATCTATACTAATATTATAAAGCTGAAGAGTTTGTTTGTTTGAACGTGCTAATCTCAGGAACTACTGGTCCGATTTGAAAAATGCCTTCAGTGTTAGATAATCCATTTATCGAGGAAGGCTATTTGCTATTTATTAGACGGGTGCGCCGAGTAGTTCCCACGGAACGCGGGCGAAGCCGCTGGCAGAAGCTAGTGTAAAATAAGAGAGTGTACATATTTTTTCTGTTAGAGAATTAACATTCTTGGCAATTAATCTAACGAAATCTGTTATTGGAGCGGACCTAAAATATGGTGCGAATTGGAATTTTAAGTGGACTGTATTTAAGAGGACGGCTGGTTATAGCCGAGAAGATGAGCGAGCGATGGAAATGAAAAAGCACGCACGCATACCTGCTCTCCTGTGTCGGGCGTAATATGGCGGCTGGCGGCGGCGTTCTTCTTTCTTTTCTTCACAACACTTCACACCCGCGGGCGGATTAGTAGGTTGATGGTTCTCCACTATTCACCAGTTAAACAGCAGCAGCGCGACGAGGATGCGGTGCGGCGCGGACCCGAGAGACCCGATAGTCCTTTATTTGGCGACGGCGTGAGCGTGTTCGTCGGCCATGCGTGCGAAGTTGACAGCGAACAAGAGGGGATAAAACGGGGTTCGCAGCGCTCATTATTTGAATTGATTCAAAAGTAGAACCTTTATTAGTTTAAAATTGGAATATATAGATGGCGCTACCANTTCTTTTCTTCACAACACTTCACACCCGCGGGCGGATTAGTAGGTTGATGGTTCTCCACTATTCACCAGTTAAACAGCAGCAGCGCGACGAGGATGCGGTGCGGCGCGGACCCGAGAGACCCGATAGTCCTTTATTTGGCGACGGCGTGAGCGTGTTCGTCGGCCATGCGTGCGAAGTTGACAGCGAACAAGA
>NWSH02000537.1:8781162-8791418 GCA_002382865.2 Heliothis virescens
AATAGCTTTTGATTTCAATTGAATTGTTAATGTTCATTTAGTTCTTAATAAGTCCGCTAAGCCGGCAACTCTGCCATTTACTGCCACTATCGGTTTTCAATAAACGCTGTTTATCTAGCTTTTATGTTCTCAAAGTCCTTGTTTTATTTATATAAGTTTGGCTAGTTCGTCTACGTCTTAATTATCGGCTAGTCCGCTATCCGACAGTCGTAAACTATTAACTGCCAATTCGACTTTATTGTTCGGTTTAGTTGATGCAGTTGGCGGATATGTCATTGTATTTATTGTTGTTCTCGATTCTGATGTAGTAGATTTTGTGAGTATTTTATTAAATAAATTCGCATTGTATGTAAAGGGAAGGCATTTAAAGTGTTATGCATTGTATGGAAATAAGTTTATTCTTCTTTCATCTGCTTGTATGGATGGAAGAGCATGAGCCACCCCTTTTAGTTGATACCAAAAAAAAACCTGAACAGCGTATGAAACAAATCTTTCATTACTATCCGTAACAATAAAAAAGACATGGCTTTCTATAAAATTACAATTACAGAAAGAAAATAGCACTAATACTTATAACGTTCCGCCAATAAGAACACTTCTTTTAAAACAAACACCAAATAACAGGAAATATTGTCGTAGGTACCATATTAAATTCCCCACATTTTCATCGACACTGGGAACACAAACGTTTGCTCTCAGACTCAAGATATGCTGCGGAAATGTTCTTACAAAGCGCAGGAAGAAACTGGCGCCTTATTATCAGACGCTCAAATGAGAGCCACGGAAAAATGCAATAGGAAAGAGGTGGGACGACATTTTTTTAGAATTTTCAACAATGTTAAGATAAAATTTTGCAGTATTTATTTTTTGTTGGTTATGTAGAGCCATCATTCCAGCCAACATTATTTGCGGTGTTTTCATATCATTGAATGGTATACAAACTCTTCAATATTATGACGGAAACATTACATCTCATATTAGAAATTAATAAAAAATATGATGATGTCACCGCTCAGGCTGGTTGATAATTCCGCGCATTTTTCTGCGAATTCTCGAAATAGAAACAACAGCATATAAATAACTAGCTTCTTTTCTGCCAGCGGTTTCATCTGCTTCCCTCGGGAACTGCTTCCCGCACCCGGATTGAGAGTTGTCTATATGTTATTATATAGATTATATATTATTATTTATATTCTGATATAAAATATATAATCTATATATCAGAATAACAACTGCCTCGTTGGTCTAATTGTCGCATAGCCGACTGCTGAGCACGAGGTCTTGGGTGCGATTCCCGGGGCGGGCCGAAATCGCTTTTTGGGTTTTAGAAACTTTCACAAAGCAGCCCGGCGTTGGAAGTTGGTGATTGATACACCGTGCATCGGAGAGCACGTTAATGTCGGTCCTGTGCCTGATCTCTCTCCGGTCATGTCGGATTGCCGTCCCATCGCGTTATGAGAGTGAGGGAATAGGGAATGCACCTGTATCTGCGCAAATGCTTGTGCACTACAATATGTCCTGCGCAGCTGGCTGATCTCCAAATACGAGAACAGCCGCCGTGGCCGTTAATCGGCTAGGACGCCATCATCAATCTATATTAGGTACTGCCAAGTTTCATCAAAATCCTTTCAGCAGTTTTCGCTTAAAGAAGTAATAGAGGAACAAATTTGCGTCAGGGAAGATCACAATATGCCAAGAGTGGTCAACCAACAAATAATTGACTAGGTCCAATATTACGTGTTTACTCGCTTAACAAATAACGAGTTATTTGTATCTTTTGCATACAATTATTAACACCTGAATTGTTGCAAGTTAAAAATTGGAAAGTTTACTAGGAACATTTAGACATTGTTATTGTTGTAATAAATATATATTTTTTAAGTTTACTCGAGAACTAATGAGCATGAAAAACCGGCCAAGTGCGAGTTGGACTCGCGCACGAAGGGTTCCGTACCATTATCTATGAAAAAAGTACAATAGGAATGGTCAAGTGTGAGTTACTTAAGTTGCACATTATTTCTAATAGATGGCGCTACTAGTATACAATTTTGCAATTAATTAATATAATAAATAATATATAAATAATAAATCAACAGCCTTAATATTTTTTTTTTAATTTTTAGTATTTGTTGTTATAGCGGCAACAGATATACATCATTTGTGAAAATTTCAGCATTCTAGCTATCACGGTTAATGAGATACAGCCTGGAGACAGACAGACAGACAGACAGACAACGAAGTCTTAGTAATAGGGTTCCTTTTTACCCTTTGGGTACGGAACCCTAAAAATGACAATTATGTTAGGGTTGGAATGAAAAATAAAGTCACTCCCCTCTTTACCTACGAGTAGGGAAGCACCCCAATAAAACATTTCTTTTTAAACTTTTTATTTTTTAACTTTGTCGACGTGATTGACATTCACGGTGCAAAATTTCAGCTTTCTAAAACTAATAGTCACTGAGATTATCAGCGGACAGATGGACGTACAGACAGACATGGCGAAACTATAAAGATTTACTTTGATTTACTTTGGAAAATGGAGTATCTTCTCCCGTTTTGCCCAACACTTCCCTTCACTGCTCTGCTCCCATTGACTGTTGCGCAACACGTGATGAAAAGTATACTTTAACCAGCTCAGGAGAACGAAAAATAATTGTATGTACCAAGTGTCGTTAAAATCCGTCGAGTAGTTTTTTGTTTCTATAACTGTTATACAGATAGACAGTCAAAAATGTAGTGATTGCATTTTCGGTAACAATATTGATCCCTAATTTAATGACCCCCGCTTAGTTGTTTTGGAAATATATTTCAGGTACAGAATTGACCTCTCTACAAATTTATTATAAGTATAGAATAGATAAAAGATTATAAAATATTATTTACATGCGTCCAAAGATTGCTCCCCATCACTATGGACTGGGAGCATGCCCAAAAGGCTGTGCAGCATTGCCACGATAGCTAGCAATGATTATCCCTTGTCCAAGCCACGAGAATTGTCAACCAGCCGCTTAGATGTTTCTTTAAATAAAGAAAAGGCATTTTTCCCCACGAACCGAGGGTTTTGTGGCAGCAGGAGCTGCACAGTACCCAGAACTTGTAAGATGGGTTGGTGAAAGAGTATAGACGCAGGTCGCGTCCCACACTAAAGGCCTACCCATCCTCCAAGAGAATAATGACATGCCGTTCGATGTTTGTAAGGAATTGAAAAAATAAAGAACAAATCTTTGTACATTTGTATGTACCCTAAAGGTTCAAAAAGTAGCGAACCGAATTTTAAAACTCTTTTACTATTGGGAGAATACTTCTAGCTGGAGTATTCTCAAGTAATATATGCTATATTTTATCCGGACACGGGAAGAAGTTCCGGAGGATAGGACGCGCGTGAAACTGCGGGGAAACAGCTTATATTTTTTATATTCTGCTATAATTTATTATTAAATCGCTGGCGTATTTTTTATTGTTCATATTTATTCGTGTCTCGTAAGTTTGTAATGTTTATCCAATAAACGACGGTTTTCAAATGACTACTTTCAACATTTACAAAAGAATTAGAATTAGGTGTATCGTTAGCAACATTCTTGTTATGTTACAATATCTAAACCATAACATCCACTTAGTATTTGTATTTACGCATACTTGTGAAGAAGTGTTGGTATATAATGAGATGGTCGTCAGTAGCGAGTGCATTGCACTGCTGTAGCATCGTGCTGACAGTAGATACCAACACAGGACTGCCAGAAGACTCGCAAGGCGGTTGACGACTCGGCGTTATAATGCACTGGTATGTTTCGATTGAACCGTATCAATATACTTGTAATAATAGTTGAATAAAATAAAGTAGTTATTCCGTCTTATAGATAAACCTAAAATAATGGACATGTATTTTTTTCCCCACAAACTAATACCTGCCGTAGTGTAGAAACAACACGTTTGAATTTTGTGTTACGTCACTTTTAGGTACCAATATTACTTAACCGTGATGTAGCGAGTCCCGATTGCCAAGCTTTTTTGCATTATATCCAAGTATTTTGAATATTATAAATAAGTATGTATCCAAAAAAATTCGCTATTTTATGAGACGGACTAATTATGATCATTCTTGATAGGACTGTCATGATGCCTATCCCATTATTCTCCTTACTAATAACCCTAAAATTTATTTGTTAGGCTTTTACGGTAAAAAGCGGGTATATTATTAATAATAATTTATTTTCGTCCTTTCACCCATGTCCCGAAGGAGCAACTTCGTGCACCTGTATTCACTATGATAGTTTCCTCAGTTTACCGTCAAAGTGTAACAAACACAGACGTGTATTAATTACCTCTATAATATTGGAATTATCTGTAAGCTCGATATTTATTTTCTTTATTTAATTAATCAATCTACTATCGCAGTATGCATTATATTATACTATATAGTGTACTGCGTATATGAATTTAGACTTGTTTTGTATTCTTTCACTTTTCCGCCTTTTAACGAATGATCCAATCAACTGTAATAATAAAATTGTTTCAGGCTGAAAACTTCGTTTGAAATAGCGGTCATAACCATATTATTTAAACAAGCTTCATCGGAAAAAAAATATCCTTTTGCACCAATGAGATACATAGATTATACTAAATGGAATCATGATTTCTATTTCGATAGAGTAGTGCCCATAAGTTTACATGTTGAGTGGCTGAACTCAGAAGGTATGGGTAGGGTAATTCTCTCTTTAGGTATATTCATAACCAGCAATCAAATACTCACATCGTACAACCCATATCGATTGTTTATACACAACAAAACTATGTTGGACAAGATTTTTGCTTTGCCTCTTTCTGTACGAATAAGGAGTCCGACATTACATCCCGATGATACCTGGAGGGTATTTTACTATTATAGAAATTTTAAGATCAAATGCGGACGTCAAGTAATCCCTGATGAAGAACATACGATGCGTCACTGTCACGGGAAGAACGGATTCGACTGCCCAGTGCATGACTTGATGGTGCTCAGAATAAATGAAAGTGTTTCATTCACCAACGCACCTCACGTCACATATTCTCAATTTCCGGACAAGGTTACAACAACTGTAAATATTGGGTTTTATCGCACTGTGATAGCGAAACCTAACGACACACTAAGTGATTACTTTAAGTTTGCCTCTGTGGGATTTCAAAGTCAAGACCACATTAAGAAATTTCGTAGGTTAAGAAAAGAGGAATATAATCCTGAGCAGGCTGCTGTGGTGGACTGTGACAGATGGTTGCCACGAGAGTGGGGGCACTTTATATGCGTACGGAACTTAGGTGATTACCCAGGGCTGGGGTCAAGCGCTTTGTTGGTATCTGATAAGAAAGTATTTGGAATTGGCTGTTTTACATTATTTAGAGGCAAGGAAGGCATTTTTGCATTCACAGACGTGAGACCGTATTATGACCTCATAATGAATACTTGCTCACTTGATGATGACAAAGAATAGTTTGAAATTGGGTTTTTGGATCACATGATATCCAGCAACACCCAATTCTAAGCCCAATTCCACATAAGCCCAAAAATAAAAGTAAGCTTATAAAATGATTTTTAGTGTCCGACCGAAGGTCTATTTTTGGCCGAAGCCGAAGCCGAAGCCGATTAATCGGCAATCGCCACAACCTTCGGCCGAAGCCGAAGCCGAAGCCGAAGGTTTATAATTTATAATCTCTCAGTTATTAATTTTGTTCAATATTGTCTTCAAACTACAATTAATATTAAAATTATTTGAAAACTTCAATATTGAAGGTTATTTTTTTTCATATCGGTTTGGAAAATCCTCCTGGAAACCCTCCGCCCTTGGGGAAGGGCGAAGGGGACTGTCAGATTCTTACTGACTAAAAACCAACTCGTGTTCCTCAAGTACCCATGTGTCGGAGGGACGGGTATCGCCGAAGCATTCGTCCTACCCCCCGACGAGTATTGGTCCGCCAGAGGGTCAGGCGGGCCCCGTCACCCATTGCGGCCGTCAACCCGGCCGCAGGACTTCACTATGAGACGCGCGCGGAACACGACGCTGCCGCCTCGAAGCCTGCTGCTGGTCGGACGACAAGACGCCCCGAGTCTGTCGTCCGCAGGCCGCGCCCTATGGTGGCCGATAGTCAGCCACCCTACGACGCCCAGTGCGTCTGCTGCGAGAAGGGAGAAGCGGAAGCGACCAGCACCTACGGCCGCGACCAAGTCACGGCGCTGATCATCCCAAGCTGGGCATTCCGCCAACGTATGCAGCGCCGTATCGTCGCGGCAATCACCACAATGGTGGCACTGGGAAGTCGGCTCCCGACCTATGCGACACAGGAACTTCCCGAAACACCCGTGTCCGGTAAGAACCTGCGTCAGCCGGAAGCTGAGGGCACCTATTGAGGCTCCTATTGAGCCACTCCTCTAAAATGGGCCTTACCGCCGCTACAGCGGCGTGCCCCGCCGTGGGTTGCGCTATGCGCGTGTGCCACTCCGCCACTAGGACCTGGCGGAGCTAAGTCCTGCGTGCCTCAAACTGTAGAGGCACCAGGCGCTCGTCACGCTCGACTGCCTACACGCGCCACCAATAGAGCGACGCGAGGAGCTTTGCTTCGAAGTCCCAGGACGGGGATCCGGCTAGGAGGCTCGCTGCCTCAAAGGAGATCGTACGGTATCCCCTATTCCCCTTATGATCCTGACGGCCATCGCGTGCTGCGGCCTTAATATTTAAGGTTTATTTTGTCTTTACATATATAAGACTGCCTCATATAGAAGTTGATTTAGAAATTGTAATAGAAGTTTGTGATTTATTTGTAAAAAATAATAATTGTTTTATGAAGTAAGTAGTTAAGATTCACAAAATACAATTAGATTCAAAAAAATCAAAACTAAACACTGTTTTAAATACACGTACGAACTTGTTTTGACGCGCATGCCCCGCGGCCTCTGCAAACACAAGCGATCCTTCGCTCTCTCACTCATTCTTTCGTAACAATTCGTTCAATCTCGACGGTTGCTCGGACCTTCGGCCAAACCTTCGGCTTCGGCCAAATTTTTGGCCGAAGCCGAAGGTTTGGCCGAAGGTGGTTTTTTTGGCCGAAGGTGGCCGAAGCCGAAGCCGAAGCCGAAGCTTCGGTCGGACACTAATGATTTTATACCCATAGCACAGTCGGTTGCCACCCGTTTTGATAATTTTTTATTTTTTTGAAAGGGTATGCTTCCCAAAAGCTCCAGCTCAAGGATTTGCTGATCGAGCAAGTCTAAAAATTTGTAGGCACACGTCAAGGAAAATCTGATTTTCAGGTGCATGACTTATGACCAGAGGTCGGAATTAGGTAGAGTTATTTTTGTACTTATGCTGCTTTCATACAGCGAAAGAATAAAGTGGATACGCCTCAAATCGAACTACGGATCGACGAAATCACGGATTTCTTAGGAGGAGCTGTCGTACATTTGTTGATAAAACTATTAAAACCTAGTAGGTACCATACGCTTTACTTAGTGGCGTGTAAAATGATACTAAATGGAACAATTACATCACAATTTGTGAAGTGGTATGTTTTTATTATTATTTATTGGATATTGTTGGCCACACAGAAGTATTATAAATCCCGAGAAGAGCCATATTATTAATATAAATGTTGATATTAATATCAACATTTCTTGCAAGTACATAAATAACTCTACCTAATTCCGACCCCTGCTTATGACACCACAAAAGAAGGTTAAGATCCGACCTGATGATTCAATATGTAAAGAATAGACATGTTATCAAGAGTAGTATTAATTAGTTACTCATTATTTTAAGGTTAGGTTAGGTTAGTACACATAACATAAACAATAAAATGTTCTGTGACAGTTACCCTTTAACATTTTTTTAATTTTAAACTTTATGAATTTCCTAAAATACTAAGTGTCAATAATAAAGAATTGTGAAATATTTATGTTTTACCTATACACCGCTGCAACATCCCTGACAACTCGCCATTTAATAAATTGGGAATACGTAGACTTGGTGGTAATTAATAATAATTGTAAATGCAGTGTACTGAGGACGCGAACATTTTAGTATATTCGTGGTACACGTGGTAGCACGACCGTGCTGATATAATCATGCATATAGAAAATTTTCCTTTTGGTAATTAGACATTATGTTTTTTTTCACATGTTGCAATTTAATTTGTAAGAATATTTAAATAATATAAATAAACTGAATTAACTAAATAAAAAATAAATGAAAAACAGATTTAAATTTTAGTAGTTTTATTTATTTTTGTAAATAAGCATATGTACCTATAGTTTTTTTTTAGGTTAATAAGATAAATCAAACAGATAAATTAAATTAAAATGATGAATCAAAAAACTTATCCGCATCGCTGTCAGTGGGAATCGTGCCTAAAAGGCTGGCCACATTGCCGTGCTGGATGGCAATGCACATTTTTTGTTCATGAGTTGACTCCACTAAGCGCCTGCTTATTTCTCGAAAAAGTCCATGAGCACTTGTTCCCCATGGTCCCAATATTTGGACCCCAAACGGCACAAACATGCAATTACTGGTGAGGTTTACATATTTAACCGTTTGAGGTTTTCAGCAGCTGTAGCAGCCGTTCTGAGATCGCCGTACTGGGAAGATGGGAAGGTGCAAGGGTGTCGACGCATATCAATCCCACACCAAAGACCTTCCCATCTTCCATGGCATTATGGTGCCAAGCCTCTGGGTTCTTAACCGGCGGTGATAATAGCACATCTATTAGTGTCCAGCATTTGTTGGAAATTAATGAAGAATACTCGTCTTTCATTGCTTCCTTCCGTTTGGCTCCTGTCTACTGTCTGAGGCCCATTATCTACGGTGCACTTTACTTCT
Source organism: Heliothis virescens (assembly GCA_002382865.2). Classification (NCBI taxonomy): domain Eukaryota; kingdom Metazoa; phylum Arthropoda; class Insecta; order Lepidoptera; family Noctuidae; genus Heliothis; species Heliothis virescens. Next base: position 8,790,003 of record NWSH02000537.1, read on the forward strand.
ACCATAGCTGCCATCTGAGCTAAATCTGCATCTTTTACTTCCATAAATGCAGAGCTGTAGGAGTCCCTCGATGAATCCCCTGCAATGTAAGTTTCATAAAGAGGATTATCTGCTTCATTATCACTTTCGTGTAACAAATGTTTTTCTATGTCTCTTTTTGTCTTCAGAAAAACAATTGTTACGTAGGTACCGTTGTTGACTTTCTTTTTCATTTCACAGAGAGGCACTCAAACCAGTTCGAATCGTAACTGTAGAGCACTGTCAGCTTGAGTAATAAATAGCTCGGGCAATATTTCAAGTTCTTACATGGCCATCCTTCATTAATTGACAGTTCTTCACTTAGCTTTGATTTTACTGTTTTTTTTGTTCGTTGTGATTTAATTAGAAATGATATACGATATCACACATTCTGTTTAAGAACTATGTTTCCTTAAAGATGGTAGTTTGTGTGATACAACAATAGGAGGTACTATGTAGCCTTTCGCAGGTTTTGACGAGTTGTGAACCAATGAATATCATTTAAATCGAGAAACAGACAAAGTTAGCATTTATAATATTAGTGATGATACGTATTATAGTTGTTAAAAAACAAGTCATATACTGAGGTATCTAATGAAAATAATGAAAGAGATTTCTCTTACGGGCGGAATCTGAACGCTTGAAAACCTTCTAAATTTCCATACCGTATTTTTCTTGTCTGTTCATTCACAACTACTTTGCATACTTTTACTTCTATTCCTCAGCTTTATATAACAAGTACTAAAATTATTGAGACGTAAAGTTTCATTATAATGTTGAGGTAAAATGAACCTTATCTCCATTAGGTGTAGGTACAGATTTATTGGGCTATTGTGGTAATAATTATTATTGCATTATTTCGTACTACGCTTTACTTGTGACGTAGTTTGAGTCCCGAGCGGCAACAACGTGTAGTACCTGAATAAAAAGATTATATTTCCAGAGTACTACCGATTTCAAATTAAATGACTGTGAGTTCAGCCGTTTTCTCTATACATTAGATGAATTTACTTGATAAGCAGGCAGTGCTTATCATTGTATCAGAAGTAGTTGGTTCATAACATGAGTGAAACTAAAAATATGTAGAGGTTATGTGTCATAATTACTCTTAATACTCTTAATTGCAATTAAACAATTTATAGCTTACCATATTTTATTTTAATTGTATAGCAACGCATTCAATGTGCCCGTAACACATTACTAAAGTACATTATAAAGATATTATGATGTCGTTACAGTCATTTTATAGCTGTATAGCTTTATAGTGACCTTTATAAAACACCATTAACTATGAAAAGTAGTTAGTAATTAAATGGTTTACACTTTTGAACCGACTTCCCAAAAAGGAGGAGGTTCTCAATTCGACCGTATCTTTTTTTTTTTTTTTCTTTTTTTTTT
>NWSH02000537.1:8807446-8878957 GCA_002382865.2 Heliothis virescens
GACATAGCACAGGAGTGCTCAAGCCTCAAGCAAATAAATGATTTAAAAAAAAAAAAAAAAAGAACAGGTCATGGTGACTTTGTCTTGTCGTTGATAAATTAATCGAGTAACAAATTCCCACAGCGACATTCTGTTAACTATAACACATTATTTATTAGTTATTTAGATGTTTCATTATTTCTAATAATAAAATAATTCGATCAAAATTAAGTGGCAAGTTTGAGTTTCAAAAATAGAAATAATATTATATCAAATAATACCTATAATAATTTAAGATGGTTACTCGAGATATTTTAGTATAGGCACTATCACATCAAACTTCAATCTGTAAAATTTCTTCAATAAATTTTCAACTTTAGCACAATAGTGGAAGGTCAATTTTCGATTGGTAAAATTTGATAGATTCGGGTAGGTTGGTCAGCTGGCTGTCTGTACATAATGTATTAGTTAGTAAGATGGTTCACGGTTTGCATAATCCTGCTAACATTACATACATTCCTTTGTAACTTGCGTCATAAAGGGAACATACTTCCAACAATTAACTTGACCTAGTATACGCTTTTCCTCGAAGATTTAATTAAACTAAGGTGGAAGTTAGCTACTTATGGTATACTCTCATTTTTCCAATAATAAAAATATTTCTCAGTATTCGTCACTTACGTCTGCTCGCGGATTCACCCTAAATTTTTTTAAGAGAGACTTCTTCGAACAGTCGAATAAAGAGTAGCCTTCCACGATAAATAGGAACACTAAAAGATTTTTCTTAAATTGGACCTGCAGTTCCTGAGATTAGCGCAATCAGGTAAACAAAGGAACTCCTCAGCTTCACAATAGTAGTTTGTATAATATCAAGTCGTTAAAATATCTTTCTTCAAAGAAACTGGTACATACTATGTAGTTACTAGTTCTCTCTGACGTCATCATCAACTTTTTATTTACGTCAAGTTAATAAGATGACAAGTCTCTTGGAAGATGGGGCTTAACGTGCTCTTTGCGGCACGTTGGAGATTTAGTGTCAGAACGGTCACCGTCTTCGCTTCGACCGGATGGTGGTAATCAATATCTCGAAATGAATAAGGATTTCGTGCAAACGTGATTGGGATATTGTTTTACTTTATAATTTTGGAAATAAAGCGGTCATTAGCCTTGTTGATGATAAAAAGAATGAATTTTATGTGATCAAACTAAACGTTGCTTTCAGTTGACCTTTTAAACACCACACCATAATGCAAATAACGAGAGCTAACCGACTATCTATAAGGGAATTAACTCGAAGCAACCCCGTGAACTTTGTTAATTATCTCGCTTCGTCCGCTTCCAACGGACGTTAAAGTTCCGTGTTATATAGTGTAGGCGTTTACGTGACGGTTTAGTTCCAGCGCACGCTCACGACATCGTGTGGTGCCGTGCGAATCACCCCGTACGACCGCGGTTCGACAAAAGTCCGTCGAACGAAACTTCACAAAATTCTCAACTCTCACCGCCCTCCCTGAATTCGAATGAGCACTTGATTTCTATCGATGTGTGGGTACTGTGGCTTAAACTTAGCTAGCGGCTGAATTTCTAATCCTCAATTAACTGCTTCAATTCAAACTAGCTAAAGTTTTTGACCTTCTACATTTCAGCCTGACTGGTTTAAATAAATCAAATCTAGTCATGCATTGCAGAAAGGCTTAAAATCTCTGTGCAATTCACATCTCATAGTAAAACATACTTGTTCGTCATAAAGCTCTCCCATCTAACTGTACATTGAAAAAGGAAATGCTGAAGTTCTATGCAGTATTTGCGAATAAAAACCAGATATTGTTTGTGAAAAAATACTTTGAATGAAACTGTCTGTTGCAGTGACAGATGAAAGCATGCGAATACGCAAGTGTGCGCTCGCCGTTAGGGTAAAACTATGCTCTTGTTTGTAATTTGCAGTCTTGCTAAACGCTAGACAGCTATCAAATCTTTACAAGAGCTTGCGAACCGTCCAGATTTTAGTGGCTATTTATTGCACGCTTGGGATTCGAATAAACTTATATCAACCATACTTATTACGTTCTAATTTAACAAATGAAGTATGAAAAGACATAATTTATTTATATTTTCAAGGACTCACAAAATTACTGTTTATTATTTAACAACAATTACCTAAATTACATCCTCTTTGTGTATATTTCATAACATTTGAAATTCAAGTATCAAAATTATGTTTGATTCATTGCTCAGTGTTTGAAGTTAATTTTCGAAGCAAATGTTCCATGTATATTTTCTTACATAAGTACACGGTTGTTAGTACAAAGTTTTTAAATATTCATTGGTATGAACTTGAAAGGGAGGAATGACAAAAAGGCTCGTTTTCGCGTTGTTTGGCCACTTTTGATGAGTCTTGTTGCTATACGGCTTTATAAAGCATTCTCACTTGGTAAATTGTGTATGTTTGTTTGTAGTGAATGAGATATGAATAATTTTAATTTATTAATAATGCTATTTGACCTAGTTTTGAGCCGCTTGGGGTCGAAGCATTGGGACCGTGGGGGCCAAGTGCCCACAGACTTTTCCAAGAAATAAGTAAGCGCTTACTGGAGTCCAGTCGGAACTATATTCACATAATTAAGATAAATATATATATGTCGTAGATAATAATAAAATAAGAGTAAAACTAAATAGAATATAGGAATCTGCAAGATCTGCGGATTGTCATCCTTGAAACGTTAGGAAACTAGAGCGAGGGGAAGGGTTGTATCTTTGAACATCTGTGACAGAAGTTTTCTCAACAGTAATATAAATTAACTTGCTTCTGCCAGTGGTTTCCGAGGGAACTATTTCCCGTACCCGGATAAAATGTAACCTATGTTGTTTCTCAGGGTTTATTTNGTTTTCTCAACAGTAATATAAATTAACTTGCTTCTGCCAGTGGTTTCCGAGGGAACTATTTCCCGTACCCGGATAAAATGTAACCTATGTTGTTTCTCAGGGTTTATTTTATCTCTGTACCAAATTTCATCAAATTCGGCTCACTGGTTTAGGCGTGAAAGCGTAACAGACAGACAGAGTTACTTTCGCATTTATAATATTAGTAGGGAAGGAGGGATTTGCTTCTGCCAGTGGTTCTACCCGCGTCCCGTAGGAACTACTCCGCGCACCCGGATAAAAACCTATAGCCTTCCTCGAAGGGCTTTCTAACACTGAAATATTTTTTCGAATCGGACTAGCAGATAGATAATTCTGTTATTTATAATACCTGACATTATTACAGACACATACTTTATAACGATTGTTATTATAACAAAAATCATTTGTAAAATAAATTACACTAATAAAAGAAAAATGGATAGCTTTAATGTAATCTTATCCATACAAATTGAATATTTTATCACTCTCACAGCTAAATGACGTGTTAGTGTGAAAGTGTAATATTACCTATTTGTCTGGATACGTCAAGGTTCGTCTTATTGCAGACATATTGCATTATGTGTCTGGATTACGTTAGATTTCTTATATTAAATAGTTATTTAATTGTATAAGACTATCAGCCAGTATCACAGGTTCGAGATAAAGTTATAGATAGCTACCTGACGGATAAAGCTACAGAAAAGATTCTAATTTTGATTATTTTTCCATGACATGATCTGTCAGATATGACTATCAAGAACTGGAACCTCTAGTAATGTTATTTAAATTAGTAGATCTTACAAGCAAATTAACAGCAGGCAAGTTCTTATTAGTACTTAGAGAAATGTTCATTGATAATGTATATCTGTTGTAGCTTTAACAACAAATTAATATTGAAAATTAGAATAATACAAATATTTTAGGGGGCTCCAATACAACAAACTTTTCTCTCCGGTTTCTTTATCAAATCTCTGACTTACGTGGATGCGTTTTTATACTCATATCTAAGACTAGCTTCTGCCAGCGGCTTCGCCCGCTTCCCGAGAGAACTATTTCCCGTACCCAGATAAAAAGTAGCCTATGTTGGTCCTCAAGGTCTATTCTATGTCTGTACCGAATTTCATTAAAATCGGCTCACTGGTTTAGGCGTGAAAGCGTAACAGACATACACACAGACAGATTTACTTTCGCATTTATAATATAAAGTACGGAAGTAGGGATAATAGGGAAGTAGGGATTGTAATGATTCAAATAGAACTTCTAAAAAAGAGATGGTAACACAATACTTGTTTCTGAGCAACTGAGAAACAGAACAACGAATACGTACAATTAATTCTATTACACTACAATAGTAAACTGGGTTTTGTAAATAGGTTGTGTATAAATGGATTCCTGGAAACCTGAGAGATAGCTATGGCTATTTGATACCGTCTGTTGCGAAGCTACGTCTTATATATCTATTCTGCAGAGGAACTTCAGACTTCAGCTTTATAAAGATATTCTATTCTATCAGAATATTGATACTTATGTCCCAGATTTTGTATATGAAAGTAGATTTTTCTGTCATCATGTGCCTAGCCTTTTCCCAACTATGGTAGGGTCAGCTTCTAGTCTAACCGGATGCAGCTGAGAACCAGTGTTTTACATGGACCGACTGCCTGTCTGACCTCCACAACCCAGTTACCCGGGCAACCCGATACCCATTAGTAAGGTTGTTAGACTTTCTGGCTTCTGACTACCCGTAACGCCTGCCAAAGATGTTCAATGTTCAAATGGCAGCCGGGACCCATCAATTTATCGTGCCTTCCGANCTGCCTATCTGACCTCCACGACTTAATTACGCGGGCAACCCGATACCCCTTGGTAAGACTGGTTGTCAGATATTCTGGCATCTTTGAATACCCGTAAATGACGATGATGAGTTTATCGTGCCTTCTAAGACATGCAAGAACTCGTTATGACAAGATGGTCACCCATCCACGGACCGACCACGCCAAGCGTTGCTTAACCTTATGATCGATCGATCCGCGCGGCTTTGCCTTAGCCTTAGAGCTCTTATGATATAAAACAAGGCAGCTAAATTAAATTGGAATAAATGAATTTGAGACCTAACTATAAACGTTCAAAGCAATACAGTAATAAAATAGAACCAAGTTATGATAAATTCCAGTGTGACTGGCCAAGTTACTACACTGATTTAAAAATAGAACTTTGAGCCTAAGTGCAAGGCTAGACTGCAATCTACGCCGTCCCATCACAGACAGTCGTAACGTATTCGGTACAAAAATACAACCGCGAAAATAACAATTTACTTTTATTTTAAGGGTTCCGTACCCAAAGGGTAAAACGGGACCCTATACTAAGACTTCGTTGTCTGTCTGTCTCCACGCTGTATCTCATTAACCGTGATAGCTAGAAAGCTGAAATTTTCACAAATTATGTATTTCCGTTGCCGCTATAACAACAAATACTAAAAATTTAAATATATATATATATATATATATATATATATATATATGGAGGGTCCCCATACAATAAACGTATGAAACCGTAAATTATAACTTTGTTATTTATACATTTGTATGAAAAAAAAGTAATTTTTTGCTGTCCGTAAAATGTTTGTATTTTGGATAGTTGTAGGTAATAGATACGTTCATTTATAGGGTTCCGTACCCAAAGGGTAAAACGGGACCTTATTACTAAGACTTCGTTGTCTGTCTGTCTGTCGGTCTGTCTGTCTGTCTGTCTGTCTGTCTGTCTGTCTGTCTCCAGGCTGTATCTCATTAACCGTGATAGCTAGAATGCTGAAATTTTCACAAATGATGTATATCCGTTGCCGCTATAACAACTATATATACAACTATAACTCGCACTTGGCCGGTTTTTTTCATATATAATAGTACGGAACTCTTCATGCGCGAGTCCAACTCGCACTTGGCCGGTTTTTTATCAACAAGATCAGAAAGAATCTTTTAAGCTATCGCGACTTTTCTGAACAATAAATCGTTGTTTAAGTGACAACGCCAATTTTTGATACATCGTGTTTCACGATCCCTGCTTATTAGTACAGTCACGTGAAAAAGTGTGTACGTATTTGTGTTGTATTTATTAGTGTCAATATTGTTCTCAAATGAAGTTATCGTAAAATATGTAGACTACTGTATTATTAACTGAATCAGCTTTATTTTTATATTTTTTATATTTTGTTTTCCGCGAATTTTAGGTTTAGGTACAGTAAGAGAAAAAGTTGCAATCTCTCAAAAAATTAAGATTACTAAGCGTCATATTCTTATATATACGAGTGTTACTTAAGGGCCCCCGCGCACTAGTCAGCCTGGCTGCGCAGCCAGGCTGCGGCAGCCAGTAAAACATATGACGTTGTATAGGAGCCCGCGCACTAGGCAACCACGAATTCCCGGCTGCGGCAGCCAATACAACGCGCTTGTTTGCACGGCAGCCGGCTGGCTGCGCGCAGCCAGAACGTGTGTAGGCGAATGTATGTGGCTGCGGTCAGTCTCCGCGCACTAGTTGTAGCAGCCAGACGTATTTTGCGTTCCGAACTTTGATAAGATGACTTTCGATACAGAGAAATTTATTCGGGAAATTGAAATTGGCTGCTATAACTGGCTGCGCAAATATTCTGGTTGCCGCAGCCTGGCTGCGCAGCCAGGCTGCCCAGTGCGTGGGGGCCCTAAGTGTATTTTTTTTCCATCGTTGTAGGTATTTTATTTTTCATCTTTCACATTTCTTGATGTAACTATATAATAAAATAAGTAACTTGAACTATTCCTATATATACAGCTTAAAAAAACGAATAAAGCGATTTACAAGAACAGTAATACCAGGAAAGACCCATAAAAGCTTAGTACTAAATAATATTGTAACTGCTGAGGAGTTTATTCTGCATCTAGATTTATTCCACGACCAAGTTTTCCATCAGTTTTTATAGTTTTTACCGTCATGAGAATAAATTTAGTCTTTCAGTGAGAAACATAAATTCATCTCGTAAACTTGTAGTGGGTACTCATCTTTTTGAGGCACAATAGTAGTTTCAAGTTATAGTTTATTTTTGTGTAACTTCCACAATAAAAGCCTTTTAGTCTTTTTTATCACTACATGTATAAAACAAAATCGCTGTCTCTGTCCCTATATGCCTATGCTTAAATCTTTAAAATTACGCAACGGATTTTGACGCTGTTTTTTAAATATATAGAATGATTGAAGAGACACTGCACCCGTGCGAAGCCGGGCGGGTCACTAGAAAATTACATTTCACTTTTCCTTATGTAAAGAGATTCTACAGCTCCTGTAAAAGGATTATGTGTCTTCTGCACATTTTAACCTTCAACAAATAGTTTACAAGTGGGAACATGTCTTCCATGGATTAATTTTGAACCATTCATACGGGTGTAAAAAGCGCCATTTTAGTGACTCCAAAAACGTGTAAGACTTCTAAAATGCCGCTGTAAGAGGTCACACGTTTTCGAAATTTAGTATCGGAATATGAGGACGTTTCGTAATTTTGGTGAATTACCGACTACATAGAAGCAAGGTTCGTGCCAAAATAAAACGCGTGTGAATACGAATCGTCTGCTTAAGGCTACAATTCCTGGTTTGTTCTGTATTAAAGATATAAGAAAAATATCACTGTTTTATCTCGAAACAATGAACCTTGAAATACATGCTTTGGAATTGTTAGCGTAAAGGTTAACATTGATATAAAGAAAAAAAAAAACAAAAAAATATTTTTACATTATTTTCGTACAAAGAATAAATAGAAAACTGCAACTACAACATCGTTTTAGCCATTCCACGCATTCTAACATATTGTGAGCTCCAATATAAGTACAATTCAAGACGTGTAAATCCACATATATAGATACCATAAACCAAAAGATATACCAATACCTACATTTCTCCGTTCCTCGCAATACTCTGATTATGTTACGTATAAATTTGCATTTATGTGCTTTATTTGTCTCGCTCCAGACTGTATATTCTTTTGTTTCGTAGCTAGAATAGTCACGTTGTATTCCATTCTTGTTACAAATAGTTTTCGTTATTAATACAAGTCGATGACGTAATTCTCAATCTTCTTAGCCGCAACTTTGTGCGTTCAACCTCATTTTAACCCAGCGGGGTAAGAAAGGGGCAGAACGCATTAAAATCTGACATCTAAGTTGTGGTTTGATATTAAGTAGTTATTACGTCATTCAGTGTTTTAAGATAAAAAATAAGACATATAAATAAATAAGTGTTAAGGACTTACTTATTTAGATGCTATTGAAATTAGTTCCAAGTTCATATACTTTGTAAGGTTCTACTAAAAGTAGGCACAATTAATTATTGTTATACGATCCTTTTGTATTAGGGTTCTGTCATGACTTTTATAGTTATCTACTTGTCTTACTTTGTCAAATAAATGTGACACAGTTTAGAATTTTATAGACATGACAATAAAATCATTTTATATTTCTAGTTCCTCTAATATCCGCGAACAAAGTAAAACTTTTACAAAAATGTTGCCAAAGCTATAAAGTGTAACTGGAAATACGTATGCCAATAAAATTGCACTAAAAATCAAGCTCGTCAATTGCCACTTCCATTAAAACTTACTGCAATGCATAAAACATGTTCACACAGAGAAACGATGGAACCGAAATAGTTCCGATACTAATAAAAACCTTCACGGCAACAATGACGTTTGGTATGAACGGAACGGTGTATTTTCCAATTTGGAGCGTAAATCCGGACGGTCGCCTGTCACTCGCGCAGCGTAGGGTTAACATAACATCCGTACTAACTTTTAATATGAACGAATCCAGTATTACTAAAATACTCCATAATTTTTTAACTTTGATAATCTTTATTACTCAATAACCTTTTTTTCGGTTAAAAAAAACTACTCTGATTTTGCTAAAATATTCTAAAAGACCAATGAAACTTCAAAGCAGTTAATTTAAGAGTGTTTCTATTAGTTGTGTCGTGTAGACAATCCAACGAACCCTCTTGAATACCTAAACTTATGAGAATGTTGGTAACATAACATACTCGTACTGCTCAAAGATAGGACAGAAGCTCAATAAAACTAGTGTGTCATTCGTTATTTCAGTAGTATTAACTGTAACATATTTTTTTGAATAAGCAGCTACCTATCTTATTTTTTTAGAATCTGTACCACACATCCTAACATTAACCCCTACCTTCTTAACTGAAGAAGAGGCCCTTACGTAAAAACTTAAGCAACCAACACACTGCTTCGCTAACCCTAAAAAGCCGCACTAGCTTACGGGACACAATAGTGACGGTCCGCGCAATAACACGACGGCCATTGTTCCCTAGTCCGGCACACCGCACGTTTGACATTCGCGCAATTTAACCCTTTTGAGAACGGAATCGCGGAATCTGACTGTTAGTGCGGGATGAATGTGATTCTCGCTTTAATTCCGTGCATTGTACGGGTTAAGTGAAATGTTTTTGCATGGACGCGTCGCTGTTTTGTTTTTGTCACCTTGACCAGGTTGTAAAAACATTGACATCTAAAAGAAACAACGCTTTCAACGTTACCTATTTAAGTATTTTTGTTGTACAAAGTCGAGAAGATCGCCTTATTTATATGTTTACTTAATTGTTAAGCAAAAACTAACCTGAGATTTCACATAGTTTTTCAGCACACTTTAATCATAAAATGAAAAATTTTCTAAAAAATTGCAAAAAAATCTGATAGCCTCACACTTATACAACTACGTGCCAAGAGTTTCTATAACAGAAAACATAGGTAGGTAGATATTCTGTCAGTTAAAATCTGTCTGTCTTTGAAGGAATATTTTTTTTTAAACTAAGTCATAATTGTTACTTCCTTTGTCTTTACTCTTTAACAAAACCATTTGACAGTAGGTACTCTTACGCACAAACCCATTTTCCTAACTAAAGTTCTAGATCAAAATTCATGAATAAATAAGTACCTAACAATGAAATGGGCCAGGTAAAATGTTACTGGCATTACGCAGAAGCCTGTGCTTTAAGTAAACGATGTCTATACATTAAATATTAATGTTATTTCTGTGAAAAGTTTTTTATTTATTAAGCAGCTGTATATCAAGCGACACTTGGTGCTTCGAAGATTTTTATCGCATGAATATTTAATATGGAGAAGAAAGTTTCAGTAGACTTGATGATTTTTTTCTTGGCAACATCGTCACGAAATCTCACGGAATGGAGGCTATGAGACAAGAACTAAATAAAATATTATTAAGTGTCAGCACGTGAAGCGTGTGTTCTTTCTCTCTCTCTTTTTCATACACTTTTATCTTAAAACTTTCGCAGCGCTGTCTCACTTACACACATATTGTTTCTAGGCAACATTAGTAAGTACCTAAGTTGCGTCATAGCCAGTTTTATTTCTCATTTACACAATGGTCCATCCTGGTCAAACTATGACACTTATGACTTCATTTCTATAGCAGAAATTCATTATTATTGGCTCATCAATTGACATCTAGGCGTGGTTAATGTCGATATTTTAGTTAAAACGCCATTATCACTAGCTATAATAATCAGTTCTGATAGAATTACATGTTTGGCCTTAATTAGTGTTATGATAACTTTGTTCAACAAGACTTTTGTGTTAATCGGTACTTGTATTCCATTCTACAAAGAATGTAAACAATCAAATACCTACCCAACTGTCATAAATTTTTAGAAGTTGTGAAAATTAATATGATAGCACATTTCCCAGATTAAATGGAACAAATGTACATTATTTGTTTCAAGGAAAAGGATCGTTTTAAATAACGGTCCCAAAGTTCTATAAAGTTTTCCTAAGAGATTTTTCCTCATTATGTAATATATTTCTTTTGTTTTATTTTCTTTTGTAACAAATCTTTGGACGATGGAAAACAAAAGATTGATGGACGTCAAATACTGCGTATCTTTTGGCTGTTCTTTTCATAAATAGAAATGTTACATCTTTTGCCGACAATTTTGTCTGAACACAAATTTTAATTAAACATAGCTATACCCTGTTCACGATAACGTTAGAAAAAAGAGGCTCGCAGAAGCAGGAGTACGAAACCTTTTGTTTCAAGTTAAGTTCAAACAATTTTAATAAATAATATGTATAGCATACAGTAAATTATTTCCTATCTATGTACTCGTCGCGAGGCGAATGGTGTGAAACAACAGTGTATAATAACAATCAGTTTATTAATAAAAACGAAATGAAACAACTTTATCCATATTATCACAATGGCAATACATTATTGTTTTCAACAAACCAACTTTAATAACTTAGAACGCCAGATGATTAATATAAATACACCACCAAACTGTAAAATTATTTTCTAGAGATAGTAGAGTCAAATAAGATAGAGTAGAGAAGAAGAAATGGTGGAACAAACTCCCCGGCAACGCGAGCCTGTCTGTATGGTTTGAAAAACCGATTCTACATATACAAAATTAATAATACATGAAGTAAAAAAAACATTCTATATGTACCCATGTTGGTGGGCACAACCCTTCATCCATACCTATTATTCAAGATGCTAAAAAAAGAAAAACGGTTAAACCTATTTAAAATAAAAGAATTATAATGTTTCCATTCTGTGAAAATAGCATATTTGACAAAACTTCCAAAAATGAAAAATTTACGTACTGCCACAGTTTATACAGTAAGATTTTAGTTTTGGTAGAAATACGTGAAAACGTTTTGCTTCTTTTAGATTTTAGTATTACTAATATTACAATTAGTTTTTTTTATAATATTTTAATATTACAAAAAAAACATTATTAAATGAAAGCCTCATAATTTCATAAGGTCGGTAGGTTAAATAAGAATAATTATGCGTTAAGCTATAATAAGTATTAAGCTGCTATTAAAATTAATTATTTTATTTTCCTTGCTTTATGATTCCACAAATTAACTAAACGAAAATTTTCGATATTATACATTTTGTGACTTGGTATGAGACTGTCTGAGAAAATTTACAGTGACGTGAAAACATTCCCAGTACTCTCTACCCCTGCTTCTTTTAGATATTTTTAACGTCGTCACGACAACAGAATGTCAAAATAAACGATATTAAATGGAAATCTTGTAATTTCAGAAAGTAGATAGTTTAAATCTATACAATTAAGTGTGACGGCTGTTATTTAAATTAATTATATTTTTTCCACATCAATCTGGAGCGTAATCATTTTTTTTGTAATTTTATTTTAAAGTGGACGCCTAAAAGAGCCTTATTAAACTTCTTTCTATTCCTATCGCGAACAGACCATAAACGTGTGAAAAACTGAATAAACTGAAAGTGATAGTTGAAATTTATTATGTTTTAAAAAATTACACAAGTGCACCCCTTGGAGCAGTTTTAATTAAGCAAAATTAATGTTCACAGCGTGTCATTGTCGACTGTCATTGACGTCAAAAGTGGCTAGAATGTGGGTGAACTTAATCTTGCAGATATTTATTATAGAATTATGTGACCCTGGGGTTTGTTAATAAATGACAAATGAAAGAGCTGACCACGAGCCGTTACTTTGGCCGGTTTGATTATCTTCGCGCCCCTAATGTATTTAAGTTACAATCTGGCGCCCTTAAAATGTATTTAGGATCAATCTGGCGTCCTGTTATTTTACATATAAAGGTTCAATGCTATTAACAGGAATACAATTCAAGCACTCGGTTTCAGTTCCTAAATAATGAGTGTTGTAAGATAAATATGCCACCGTCGACTTTGTGACATTTTTTTTAATGTTCCTCTTTTGAATGCGTCTTAGCAATTTATATCATAAACAAACCAGAAATTACAATTCTACCGTAGTTCTTTAAAAAAGATATTTATAAAAAAGACTGAATGAAATACAACAAGCACAGGTATAACGAGATACATTTCTTCTAAAAGCCAGCGCTCAGTGTGTCGACAAAGAAGCTCGTATGCTTTGCGAGCGCACTTGTTAAGCCCCATTCGAGCTTCAGAGCTTAGTGGTAGATTTCACTGCTTCCATTTTTTCTTTTACTTGATTAGTCCTTAAGTATTTCTACTTCAGTGCTTTTTCTTTTTGCTAGACAATCTTTATGTGAGAATGTTCTTTGTATTCGTAAAGGGATGTTTGTTTTAAATGTTTAACAGTGTATTTTGTTCTGTGTTTCTTGTTTTTAGAGTTTCTAAGACAAGATTGTTACAATTGTATTTGACAGAATTAATATCTTACTATGCCATGAAACCCTCTGTACGAGTGAGCGGTACAATACAAGAGATCTATAGAATAAATACAGTCGCATCTACCAGTCAACTCACACTACATTAACTCGAAAGAAAATCCGTAACACGTAAAAAATATGAGCGAAACAGCGGAAGAGACACATGTGAAATCCCCTATTCCTTGTCTCCTAGGCAACAAATAAGATCTAACCCTGCAATATAGGATATATCTGACACCGCAGATAAATCTAATAGGAATCCAGTAAGGTACGTCAGATCCGTTATTTTTCCGCTTTGTCGGTTAAAATACGGACGGAATTTTCTTGATAAGACGGGACAGCGTTTACTACAGTCGTTTGTTATTTTTGCAATATGGAATGCACTTCTTTTGTTTTTTACGGCAAATGGGACGTTATTTTTTATGATCTGTGTGCGGTAAGTAGGGTGTTGCAGAGTAAGTTTACGTGTAGGAATATTTTACGCCCGTTGTTTATTTATGGGTTGGTTCTGTAGTTTGTGGTAATTTTTCTGCTGTGGTTTTATTACGTGTGGTTTAGTCGTTAGTATTTAGTTTCCATTGTTTTGTTAAACGTTAGCTCTCTAATGCATTAAATTAGTACCTATACTAGCATAGATAACATTGATTTAATGCAGCAATCTATAATAGTGTCACTACATTGGTCTATGGAGGTCTATATAGCAGTAATTGGTGTCATCGGTGTACCAATAATACCGTTTCCCGGTAACCACAAATCTGCCTACAGGCGTGATAATAGCAAAACCGTCAATAGCGTTGCGGTGTTTCGGTTATGCTGCTATCTTTATACACGTTCATGGATTAGAAATTGGACAATTTGAATAGGAGCTCGTGGCTAAGTCAAAGCCGCACGACTCGATCGATCATAAGGTTAAGCATCGATTGGTGCGGTCGGTCGGTGGATTGGTGACCATCGTCATAATGAGTTCTTCCGTGTTTCGGAGGCCACGACAAACTGGTGGGTCCCAGCTGTCATTTGACCGTCTTTGGCAGTCGTTACGGGTAGTCAGAAGCCAGAAAGTCTGACAACCAGTTTTACACATGGGTATCGGGTTGTCCGGGTAACTAGTTTGTAGAGGTAAGACAGGCAGTCGCTCCATGAAAAACACTAGTTCGCAGCTGCCCCCGGATAGACTGGAAGTCGACCCCAACATAGTTGGGAAAAGGCTAGGCAAATGATGATGGATTAGTTCCTTGAAGATTTAAAATTGCATATAGTTTATACAGTTGCTGAAAAAAATGCAGCAAAGATACGTGTGTCAAATATGTAGCAGGCTTAATTATTGAAGTTATATTATAATTTTTACCTTTTACTCATTAACATTCGACATTATCAACATGTAATTAAAAGTACGCAATTCTCTTTACCTCTTTGTTTCATAAAACCTTTATTCGTTTCATACGCAAAGGACTTTATTTACTTTACAACGTCACCAAAAAGCTGTAATTTCAGCAGCCATTCATAAATGAACAAAAACAAGTACAGTCACTAACAAAACACAAACAATAACGCTTCTCAAAGTTTAAAGTGATTACCAAGTTAACGTTTAACCCTATATCTCGTTATTTTAGTTGTGAATTTCATTTAGTAATTAGCTCTATTCCGAGATTGGGAAGGAACAATGTCCCTGACTGTACGTTTAATAAGTAGTCGTTGGATTTGACTTCCTTCATCGTTTGGTTTTTGGTCTTTCTATTAAATCAGTTAGAACACCTTATACCTACTAATATAATGAAAGGAATTAATTTTTCGTTTATTTTTTTGCACCCTTAAGGTTCCAAAACTACTGCATCAATTAGAAAAAACCGGCCTAGTGCAAGTTGGACTCGCGCACGAAGGGTTCAGTACCATTGAAATAAGTTGCACATAATTTCTAATAGATGGCGCTACTAGTATACAATTTTGCAATTAATTAATATAAATCAACAGCCTTAATTATTTTTTTTAATTTTTAGTATTTGTTGTTATAGCGGCAACGGATATACATCATTTGTGAAAATTTCAGCATTCTGGCTATCACGGTTAATGAGATACAGCCTGGAGACAGACAGACAGACAACAAAGTCTTAGTAATAGGGTTCGGTTTTACCCTTTGGGTACGAAACCCTAAAAATCTTTCACTGTTTCTAGCTGCACCATTTCGTGGTATAGGAAGAAGTTACCCAGAAACGCGGGCGAAACCGCAGGAAACCAGCTACCGTATTCAATTTATAAATAACACACATATATGTTCAAATTAATTTTGTATTGTCACTCGATGTTGAATCGTCGCAATTAAAAATTGATAGGGTGTATTGTGTATTAATTATCCGTATATCACTGGACTGATTTATTTAACTAGATATCAATGATACTCATTACAGGTAATAATGAGCGCCTTTAGCAATAACATTTTCAACTCATTTTCACCTACCTAGTTGTTTACTGAAATTGTTTTATAATATTCAGTCCATAAAATATTTTATTATGGCCAGTAATGTTCAAATAAAGTCACAACCTTTGCACTTTAAGCATAGATTAAAGTATACTGTTGCATATATTTTTCGCAAAGCTCGTTCATCGTTCGGAAGAGCTCGTGGCTAAGTCAAAGCCGCGCGGATCGATCGATCATAAGGTTAAGCAACGCTTGGCGTGGTCGGTCCTTGGATGGATGACCATCTTGTCATAACGAGTTCTTCCGTGTTTCAGAAGGCACGATAAACTGGTGGGTCCCGGCTGTCATTTAAACATCTTTGGCAGTCGTTACGGGTAGTCAGAAGCCATAAAATTTGACAACCAATCTTACCAAGGGGTGCCAGGTTGCCGGGTAACTGGGTTGTGGAGGTCAGACAAGCAGTCGCTCCATGTAAAACACTGGTTCTCAGCTGCATCCGGTAAGAATGGAAGCCGACCTCAACATAGTTGGGAAAAGGCTAGGCAGATGCTGTACTAATATAATGTAGATGATTTTTGTTTGTTTGTTCATATCCTAAAGCCTAGCTACTGATCCGATCTTTCACTGTTGAGAAGGTACACTATCCCCGAGCAACGTACGCTGAAGAAATTAGTACTAAATAAAGTTTTAAGTGAATGTGATACGGTTTTCTACAAAGGTTTTAGTTGTATTAATAGAACGTAGCTCTTGAATAATAAATGAGTAACAAAGCGTATACAGTAGGTACACACGTAGAGCTACTTCATCACTTTTTAATGTCTTGTACAGACGACAGCACATCAAGTTACCACAATCTGTCAATTTTCTGCAATCGATTTTCAACCTTATCGCAATGGGGGTAGGTTAGTGTTTGATTGGTAAAATTTGACAGATTCGTATACGTTGACCTGCTGTCGTCTGTACTTTCTACTCCGCTAATGAGGTTCGATCGTTGCTTGTGACGTCATCAGTCTTGGGTACTGTAATGTGATACTGGAAGTAATTGCTAAACAGAGATGAAGGTTTTTGTTAAAATATTTTATTTTTGTTATTGGAGAAATTAACAGCCAGCTTTAGGGCATCAACTTTTCATAGTTACCTTTTGAAAAAAATGCTAAAACACATGTGATTTTTAATGGGAAACATAAAATAAGGAGTCATGCGTCTTGATTTTCATAAGATACGTGGGTTTTCATAAGGCTTGCTTTTAATACCTTTTTCAATGCTGGGCAAAGGCCTCCCCATCTTGCTTCCACACTTCCCAATTGTTACTTTACGCACTAAAAAAACCTTCAGCAGGTATTATTATAAGTGAACTCGTGCTAACAAATAACAAATCTGAAGATATTGTACATACATACATAGAAATTTTGTCTCCCATGTAGGAAGCATCGTGACAACATACAAAGGCATACCTATGTACGCCATTGTAACGTAGCGTGACACATGACGTATACAAAGGACATGTAGACATATATATGTAGATGTATATACAGAGATGGAGGGAGATGCTTAAGGCAAGATGGAATAAATTGTAAAGAAAGTTAAGTAATTATTTCGTGATTTTTCACGAATTGATTATAGAAGTGTTCAAAAGATTTTGAAATCTGATTGCACTGAATTTTTATTACAAGTGAGATGTCGTTATCTCAGTGCTGAATAGCACGATGTAAGCGACCAACCAATGTTTTGAGAAGTGACAATTATGAAGGACAGAGTTAAGAAGATTAATGAAGTTAATATAACCAATCCTTAACCTACACTAAACTAATGTTATTAATTGAAATAGTGATTTTTCCTAGAAACCTATAAACTCATAAAGGTCATTCTAAATTGCATTGTACACTATAAAGCAAAGTGGCTTTGAAAATGCTCTTCGAACCTTTTCTATTAGCCCAGCACTTAGCAAACGATAGAAGGTTCCAGAAACTGACATAAAAAGGCCTTTGCCTATAAAATTAATGCCAATAAGTATGGCAAGAGGAGGCTCTATTCATTTCTTCTATTCAGTTCGTACGATAAAATCGTCTTGTCGCATCTTTGATTACATCAAATGGGACTTTCGTTATCTGATAAAGGAATATTGGGTGGAGGGGAGATGAAATGCCAACGAGAGATATAGGGCAGGGAAATATACATTTATATGTATGTCTGTGCGTCTATTCATAACGCTTTGTATTCTTCGATTCAACATTACGTTGGTACAAATGGCAGTTTTGTCTGGAACATAATTTTGATGTCAAGAAAATAAAACAATAAAATAAACTTCTATCCTATTAGTTATAAATATACTTTTACTCCTTTTGTAAATACTTTTAATATTAAAGCTTTATTATATAATTATGTCAGTTTTTACTACAAACAATATGTAGGTAGAAAATATCATCATCGTTATTTTTAAACCGCACAGATAAAAACAATCCAATGAAAGCCATAACAAAAACATATGTCGGAATAAAAATCACTTGCATTCGCGAAATCAAATTGAAACATGAACGACGACCTAGTGAAAAATTTACGCAATTTCGTTCGTGTAACAATATTGAAGCTTTTTGCCTTCAATCTGAATCATTTAAAATTTTAATTCAACTAATAGTTATTTATTGATGCGTATCTATAGGCCCAAGGGAAATGTTCCCGAATCGGTGCAATTTTGGATAAACTGCAGTAACGAATGGAACTCGAAAACATTTGGCTGTACACAAATGGAATGGTAGATTATATTTTTTTGCTAGAAATCTAGACAGTTGCAGGTACCAAATGTTTGGTTTAATTCATCAATTTTAGTTTAGGTACGTACTGGGTTACCCATCGTGGCTATTAATTATGTACCTACTTCTAATTGCAATTTCATTTACATAGTGTAATCTCGTAAAATAATTATACGAATTTAGTAACCAATATTACTACTTTTGGATATCATTTAGTAATAATACTCGCTATACTTTGTCCTAATCAAAATACTGCCAGGTCCAGTGCTACAGAACAAATGAATTTCACCTCGCTGCCCATTGATACGGTAAACAGCGCAGCATATTGCAGCGCAGCGTCGCGCAATAAGGAAACCGCTGTAACACACGGCTGGACATATTCCACTGTTGTGAGAATAGAGCTGTATTTGTAGCCTTTATTATACCCTCTAATTTGTTATTAATTAAATATTTTTTATGTTTTCTAGACAGTTTTTTGCATAATGGGTGAATTCAATATGCATCAGCGTAAGGCCCCCGGAGTAGCTTTTTGAGAATAAAATAATTATTTTTTGGTCTAAATGAGGGGGAATCAATACACCAATTCTAAAATGAGAAAATTATTTACTAATAAATACAACACGACCTTTAAAAACAGACACAAAATATCTATTTCTATAACAACCGTTTACCAAATCGATAGGACCAATTCCAAAATTAAACCAGAGCCATCGATTTTTCAACAACAATACCGAATCCGTTCGGTTCCCCGAATATTGTACTGTAGAGAATAGCTTGAATTGTGCCCCATCACTAGTAGCTAGCGGAAAGTGTGACATGTCAGTTTGGCTGGCTATTGGGAGGCTACGTAAATTATTCAACAGACAACAGTAATAAAGTGGCTATGAACGTTTTATTGGAACACAATTGAACTGTTTCGTGTTTCGTTGTTAATTAGTTTTGGCTAAGACTTTTCGTATGAAAAATGTGTATTTTTTTTTTCTTCAAATAGCCATAAATAGGGAAATAATTCAAGATTACTATGTATTGTGCTAATTGAGATCCATGTTTTATTCTTGCAAATAGTAATTTAAAATCCAATTCACGTTTTATACAATATTGTTCTTAACACTATGCTTCATTAACAAAGTAACAATAATTTCTTACATCTGTACCAAGAATAAAGCATTAACATTATTATTTAAGTAGCACAGACTCCTTGAACATAGGCTTCTGTTTTGCGACATTTACATCGTTTGTACAAAATTAACAGCGCTTTCACACTGGCAAAACCTAAATGTCATCCATAGTACATTGCCACCAAAACTTGTGCAGTTGACAGCTGTCAGTTTTCAAGGCACCAAAAAATGGTCAAACTCTAAGTACCCGTAGTAGTCAAGTGTATATGCACGACACCACCCTTACGAACGCTCGGCAAATCCGCTGGTGTGAAAGCGCTGTAAGTTCCACGTTCTGTTGTCGCTAAACAAACAACAAAATTTAATACCAACGCAACGCGGGGACAGCTGAAATTTCCCGAGGTCATCTTTCAAATTGGCGACCCGGAGACACTCTGGGAATTCCTAACAACTCGTGAGGTTCCTAAAATTTTAATTACGCTGTATCCCATTCTTCCTTCCCTAAGTTGGCATAGTAGTCTCTTTGAATGTTATTACTCGGCCCACTCGAGCCAAAAAACCCTTTGCCGAAACATTTGGGCGAGAACAATTATATTTTAATGCTTTATGAAATGACTCGGGAGATTTTACGAAAGGTTGAATCGATGACGTGCGATTTCAATTTTGATATTAAGATAGCGGAATTTATCTAAATATTTCATGGCTTTTCTTTTTCTTCGAATACTTTTTCACAATTTCATCTATCCTGCAATACACCTATATGATGAAGGGCGGACGATTTCGGGGGCTGTTTTTTCATATGTTCTTCAAAAAGTGCTGATCTTCAGCCGACTTTGAAGAAATATTTTTTATCTTTAATCTAATATTTACTTGAGCGATTAAATTCTGTATGCATACGTTGAAAAGTTGCTTTAAAAGCTTGAAAAATGACGTCACATTCAACCAGATAAGTTTAGGAGATTCGCAAGGTTATACGTTTAATACCCCCAGCTATGACGTATTCGTTACGTTTTGTATTCAAATACCGTCGTATGCTGTTCGTGCAAGAGATTTATGAGCATTACTCGGGAGATTTCGCATAATTAGTACCAAATTCCCCGTACTGCAGTTGTTGAAGACGTATTTTGCATAGATTATTTCAGAATTATTCAGAGGCGAGTACGAAAATAATTGTTATGAGATAATTTTCGGAGCTTGGTACGCTGTCCAAATAGTATTGAGTTAATTTTAGTTGAGTATATTGGTCAGTGCAAAATGATTAATAAATTGAATAGAATTTCACAAACAATTAGCTTATCAAAGTTACGAAACTGCCTTTATATTATATGGTTCCTACTTCTAGGTAGGCATGTAATTTACCCGCCAGCTGAGCTCATTGTTTTTGATCTCAACAAACTAATGATTAATTTTCTAAAATTCAATTATTGGATTTGAATAAGTTACGCTGCGTCAAAACCTCGTTTATTGAGCAATCTCATAATGTCAATAACATAATTCGCCGATGAAATAACACCAAACTTCGAAAAACAATTTTCCGTAAACATTTTCATAAACGTGCGATCGAAAATACAATATCATCCTGTTTTTGTTCCATTACTCGGTCGATATAGAATGATAATTACGCAATTCCTTGTATAGGGAGCAATGTGTTCATATACTCGGAAAATCACCCTATTGTCTACGTCAGAAATGATAAACGCAATATTAATCCGTGTGCATGACCTCTTTTATGAATTTATTGCTTCTGCCCTGTCAGATGTTGTGTAGTTGTTGTAGGCCATTACTCCATACATCATTGATTATTTTCACTAACTATTTTTCGACACTAACGATATATATTCATTAGATACATTTTCTACTGTGTCTCGGGGTATCACCCACTTCTTCCTGTAATTGGATAAAATATAGCCTTTGTCATCCAGGGAGAGTGTAGTTTTCAAAAAGTGAAATCATTCTTCAAACAATAAAAGATTTTTCTTCATAATATTGATATACATAGATTACGTGGAATTAATTTCCTACAGTTTGGCTGTATAAGCCTCTTGATTTTTTATTAAATAAAATAACACTGTATGTTTTATACATTCGTTCAATATGTATATTCTGTCAAACAATTTAACTAATAATTTTAGGCTATGTGTATTGAGATGTACAATACGGGCGTGCCAACTCAACCATGTAATGCGTGTATCAGGGTCTAATTAGCCATGAGAATGGTATATATAATATTATGTGTGTACATGCGTACAAACCAATAGACAATTATATATACTGAAGCTACCAGTTGCTCTATACAGCTAAAACCGCCATTAGTTTGTATGACTATTAGCATAGTGTGCCAACTGAATGGATATGGGAGTCAAAATGGCTGACTCCGCTTTAGATATCTATTAACAATTCCGTCTATATTTGTAGAATGTTGCTGTTTTTTTTGTCAATTTTGCATAGCGGTTTATATAACGAAAAATTTGAACACTAAAGAATAATGTAAAGAAATAAAATATTAATTACAGTTGACAGTTTAAAAGCTGTCCTTATTTTAATTCTGTCTTTTAAAAAGGACGAGAGATGAGCACATTGATCAAAGAACCTCTATCTCTATCAAATTCAAAGACAGCTTGGAAGAATAAATGTGAGGTTAAATAAAATACACTTGTATGAGTTTTATTACTAGTTTTTCCTTTGCAGACCACAGCGTAGAAAATATATATACCTAGGAAGTAAGGCTTTTCTTTAACGGAAAATAGGTATTATCTTCAAAGAATCTCTTTTACTTAAATACTCAAGTTCCCTTTGCACTATCGGATTTTAGTAAGGTAAGCTTTAGTGAATAAATGTAAAACTTTTTCAACTGCGGTTCCTTGTACTGAGATGCAGACAATTTAATTATTTTAAAGCTGCAAAGCAGAACCGTGAATTCTTTTGAAAATTATTTAATTACTGAATGAGTAGCGTAAAGGCTGATTATTTTCTTTGTCCTTTGTTTGCACTTGTTAAGCTGGTTTTCTGTTTAACAAACATACAAAGGTTGTAATTACAAGAGAATTCATTTAAATTGTAATTGTAATATGTTAATAAGTACCTATTCCAAGGTTCCATTTCTCGTCTGTACAATATTCTTTAAGTACTTGATAGGTACATACTGATGCATATAGTTTTTGTAAAACCAAGTAAATTATCACTATCACAATAACAGAGTTCCTGAACGATACACTTATTTCTAGAATTATTATTATCTAGAGTAGAATTTATCACAGCATTTTAAGAGTTTATGTATTTAAGGACTATGTGTCCAAAATTACTCTCATATTTCTTTGTCAAACCACCTCAGAACATATTTTTCGAAGACGAAATAATTCAAAAGAGTCCATTAAAATGACAGTACTCTTTCAAATATTGGACATAATCCAAGACCAGCCAAGTTCGGCCAAGTTCGTGCCGTGCCTCCAATTTAACAGTCGGTTGTGAACTGTCACGCGACACGGATATCCGTGACAATGTCTCTGTTGTTCCGATTGCTTAATTAATTTATGTCCATGAATTTATTCGTAGTTTCACAGAATGTAATTAAGGCAACTCTGACTGTTTTAAGGCTTTGATAACTTAATTGTCGCTGTAAAGTGGGATTTTTTCGGGTTTCCCGTTGAAATGTTTTATCTGATATTTGTGATTTATTTTACCACTGTGCATGTGATTTTCAATGAAAGGTAACGAAGGCTGCCACTAAAATGTGTTCTCTTTAATAAAATAAAAGTAAATTATATAATATTTACACTACAGATTATATTAACACTAAAACAGCAACGAATACGAGTACACAAGAAAAAGCGTCCATTCCAATTCAAGCTACAGGACAAATAAAAGTTTACGCTTGAAACTAAACCCAGAATAAACGCTGCAGTTATAAAGGTCTTTTCTCTTTCTACATTATCTGACCGGAACAAGTATTTGCCAAGATACAGCCTCGTAAAAGTCACGCGTGTTTACAATGCCGTTAACAAGGCCAATAAAAGCGTCTGCTAAGGTGTGGGGAGATTGGGGCTCTTTGGCAACACTGCCACAACTGGCACGAATGTCACTGGTACATCTGGCACTTGTTGCACTGTCAACGCTGCCAAATATCCCCCTGTGTCACAAAACTGTGTAAATATCAAATTTTGTTTGCACTGTTCGAATTGTCCGAACAAATTTTTGAGCTTTCGCTTTCCATTTTGTATTTGAATTCCCTTGTTTATCGTTTGGGGCTGAGGGTTGGATGGGAAGGTACCTGTACCCTCTGGGGTGTGAAGGTGTAATATACTTTTTTCAATAATCACTTTTCCGAACCATCCATTTGTGAATGTTGAATGTGTGAGCCTCTAGAGGGTTATATCAATCTTTTACCGAGAATCTAAATAGCAACTGTAGTTTTGAATAAGAGGAAGCAGAAAAAAATATTAAATGTATTATGTAACTCTTTTGTAGTATATTAAATAAAAGCATTCTCTAAACGATCCCACTATAGTTGGAAAACTGAGCTGGTTCAATAGTTTCAAAGATCATCCCGGCTTAATCGTACAAGCCAAAAAGGATATACCGTGGGAATAAGGATATACGTTAAAAGTAATACGTCTTGTATCTTTAAGGTAGAAAAACTTCTCTTATATTTAACTCCCATATAAAAACTACTGCACCAATAAAAACTAATTTTAAAAACATCAGGTTCGTGAACTACTTAGCCGAAGTTCCCCTTTGAAAGTTTTTTTACAAGAAGGTTTCTATAGAAACCGAGATGTTTATCTTGGCCAGTCGGAGGCTGCAGATGTTAGTAGTTCCTAATTTAATACGGGCCTTATCGATTCCAGTTTACGCCGAGTCTGTCCAAGTAGTTATTTAAAGGCTCAGACCAGCTGGTGCAGCTTTAAGTTATGAACTTAAGGAGAATTGAAACAGTTGAATAAAGAGAAATGTGTTTCTATTTTTGAAAGCTTACGGCCAGTTTCAGGCGTGTCAGATTGCGTTCTAAATATGACAGATTATGCCATAGAGTAGTCAAAATTTAAAATATTTTCATGGTACTATCTATTAGATAGCTATCCAGGTTCAGATCCACTTTATCAGGAACCTCTGAACCTACCCCTTAGAGTTTTGTATTTTTATTTATAAAAGACTAGCTTTCCGCCCGCGGCTTCGCCCGCGTGGAATTCGGTTCGACACACAGCGCCATCTACAATCCATCCATCAAGCAAACAATATTTTTGTTTTCCCTCGGGAATATCTATTTTTTTCGGGATAAAAAGTACCCTATTATTTAATCCGGACTTCTAACTTTACGTCTGCAAAATTTCAAAGCAATCGGTTCAGTAGTTACGGCGTGAAAGCGGAACAAACAAACAAACAAACAAACAAACTCACTTTCCGATTTATAATATTAGTAAGGATGTACCTAAAAGTGATGTATCAGGTGGTTAATGTTATATTATTATGCCTCTTGTGTTAGATTACAAATTCAAACATTGATTGTTACCAAACTGATAGTAGCAGCATTTTATTATACTATACTATCCTAGAAATTAAAAGGAAATTACAGTTTCCTAAAATCTGTCCTAAATTAAGGGCAGTAAATTACTACTCCAACTAATCACAAACCAACCCTTGCCTATATTTAGTCCAGTGCTACTTTAAAACCGCTTTGGTCTATAAATTGCGCTGACCACAGAGTGTCGTGCTGTAGATAAGGACAACGGTCTGCTTACGCGGCTAATTGAAACGTTTGACTGGGTAATACAGCAATAATACTACCCACGTTGTTGGTTTTAAGTCTACATTTTGTAAAATAACTAAACTGTAATATTTCATGAATTTCAACGACTTATTTATGGCTCACTATAACACATTTTAAGTGTCTAGTTATAAAGTTATATTGAAGATTTTCTTTATCATTTTCTGTACCTATATTAAGTAGTTTTAAACATCCTAAAAAATATTGTTGGCATTTATTAAATTTTCAGTAGACAGGCTCATAATTTGATTCTAGTCTAATAGTCTAGTAAATCTTGATGTTTTACAGGCATTCAAATTTTAAATCTAACTGCCGTCATAAATTACGTGAAATTATACTTTTTATTGCCGCCATAATTTTAATATTTTTGTTTTCAATAAATCACTATAATATGTTAGTACTATAACTTAAGATGGGTACAGCCTGAGTTCACAATAAAAGCTCTCATCCTCTATTCATACATCACTCTTGTCCAAATATCTTTGGAACGACAAACTAATCAGTCATTTGAACGTCAGATTTATATAGAAAAATACTTATTTTATATAGCAATACCCTTGAGACATCACTAAAGATTACTATGAATATAAAGCGTTAAGTTTTCTGGGAAAATCTAAGGAACATTTCAGTTTTACGCGTGAGCAGTAAAAAGAATTTGATTATATTTTTATGAGGTCACCTGTGGTTTGTAAGTGTGGTTGATGAAATCTCAGCAAACTATAAGCGAGTAAGCGACTTTATTCTATTACTGTAATGATAGTTATAAAACTTGTTTTATTAAGCTGTTACTCTGTCTTCTGTTTTCGCAAGTAGAACTGCCTTTTAGTTTTCGAATTTCAGCGTTTGGGGAAAGACAACATTTTACTTTTAGTTTACTAGGAAAAACACCGTGTATTTGGCCTAATCATTTAATTGTATGATGGCATTTAAATAAGTACTAAAAATTCATCACAAGCCATTTAACAGTTTAAGGAAAATGTTGCCTTCGGTATCTTGGAAATTTACTCAATGATCCAAATGAGCGTTTACATCCCACACATGATAAAAGGAATCATTATATTATTTTGGTAAATGAAACAGTTTATGAGCTTGAGCCCCATGCAGTGAGGTATATGAGAAGAAAACATTGAGTAATCGCCAATTCTTTATCAGATTTCAACACGCGATATTCCAAAGTAAGATATATTATTTCGTAAATGCTTTATAAATTCTTGATACGATACTCAGCCAGGTTTACCGTATATAAATAGTTTTAGAACATACCTTAAATGATTTTTCGAGTAACATAATAAAAAATAGTGTTGACAAAAAACTAAGCTTTGTAATTGTTAAAGAGTTAATCTTCACCTCTCCATTTGAGAAATAGCTTTTAAACAAACACAGTTAAAAAATATATAAATCTGTCTACCTTCAACGGAGAACTCAACTCGTTCCATTTCCAAGTCAGAGAGGATTATTCAAATCAAATAAAGGCATACCTAGACATGACTAATAGATTATCACAAGCAGTCTGCCAGCATCCACCTGTGACCTGATAAAGGCTGTAGAAGCCCGGGGTTTTGAAAGCTTCGAAGGTCAGGTAGCTGTCAGTCTACGTAATTCATGGTTGAAGGCCACGGTAAAGTAAACATTTGTTATACAGTTTATCTCCGAAAAGAAGGTTCGGATAAGTAACAAACGGATTTGGGTTCGTCTGGATTGGTCTTAGAACGATTAATTTCTGAACTATCTGTTTATCGCTGGATGTCTTACTGAGGATTTCTATAACTTATCTTCTCGTTGTTTTACTATTAGATAGGTAATGATAGTCTATAGATATCCGCAGTTAGAGATTCAATCAATCTATTAATCAACTCAGCCCATGATAATCAACAATTTATTGAACAGTGAATTTTGACAAAAGCCCAGCTTTGTCACAACATCGATCCTCAGTCTTTTGAAATATCGCTGCGAGACATTTACACGAAATTGTTTTCCAAAAATTACACTTTATCAATTCCATTTTCTCTAAAGCAAAGTGAAAACTAAAGCCAAACAATGTCTCAATAAACGTTTAACGATTATCTCTTTAGGAAATCTAGTTACATAAGAACGATCGATCAGTTCCGAACAGCCTAACTTAGGTGTTACCGACAGCAATTTAATTGAGGAAAATTTTGTCAGCTAATTAGTAAGAACACTGTGTCTTTCACAGCTGGTACTGATTGTTAATAATTAATCATATTCGGTCGCATCGTTAATCGTATTGGAATTTCGAACGTAAAACAGGTCAGCCGCTTGGTAATAAATTTTATTTTTCTCTCTGATTTTTCGATGCAGTAGAAGGTTCTTTTATACTCATTAATTAAAAGAAGCGCAGTTTGTCTCGTATAAAATATAATGTCGTATATAAATTAGATCAAAATTTAAGGCACATTTAATGCTTATTTACTGAGAGCAAACACTTATATCAGTACAAAAATCTCAGATAATAACGTTTTCTAAAGAAATAGTCTTGAGCCACATCGCAGCAGTTCCGGATAAACGCCATACAAAACTCATATTGTCTGGAGTGGAACAAACGCAGCGACTTTAACGTTTTGCCGGCTTCAGAAGCAATTACGTCGACAATCAGTCGCGAACTTCACGCAAGTCTGCGCGCGCCCTAATTCTTTAATTACTTCGCAAATTACATTTTTAGCGTGTAAACACTAAATGGTGCTGAGTGTCTTTTTAATCTTCTATTTTTAAGTATTCGCGGGTAAAAGGTTAATGCTTTCAAACTCTTTAAGTACGGTTTTTATTGCTTTTTCTTTTACTTCGCTAGTGAGTTCAAGTATTTTTTTTATTATTGGAAACTTTTACTTGAAATTACAAGGGATTTAGAAAAAATAATGTATTAAATTTTTACTCGAGTCGAGTTGTAAGAACTGCCAGCGTTATTATGCTTCGCTAAAAATATAAGATGGTGGGCAAAGTAGCTTGACTACTTGAGCATCAAATTATAAAAGATACTTTCAAAGCTACAATGTACTTATACTAGAAAATACTTGAAAAAAAGCAGACAATTTTAACCAAAAATATAATTGAAAAAACAATCACGTAGATATATAGTGAAAGCTAAGTGTACTGAGATATAAAGAGTATGACAACATACTAGGCCACATATTTTGGCGACCATCCAACCTATGAGAGCTCCAAACTTTGTCTGAACCAAACTCCATCATACCGTTAAGAAAGCGCTGAATTACCATATTTCTTACACAGACATCCTTAGTCCTGTGACCTTTCGACATATCTTGAGTTTCATTTTTTCTGCAAACATAGGTTTATTAAGTTAACACCAGACACGGGTAGACTTCGCTGAAGCTGAAAGGGACAATTTGGCGACTAGAAATCATAACAGACTAGCTATCGAAATTCGGTAGGTATGTTTTACCGATATTGGTTCTTTGTTTGTCAAAATACAGACTGCTATTCGAGTTTTATTTTAGAACTTTTGCGTCTGAAGTACTTATGTACTTATGACCTTTCTGTAACCGAATAAATCTGTTAAGTAAATATTCATGTTTTATATTTTCACAGCATCACTATTCAATCTGTGTTCGCAATTGAATTTCATATGCCATGGTTATTTCATTCGTGCTGTTTATAAATGCACCCGACCCACATAGTCGACCGTTGCGATCATATTGCATTTTAATATGCCCGTGATTATACTGCCACTTGCATGCAAGCGTATTGCGTTTTTAATGGAATGATACGAATCATATGTGTGAACAAGGAAGCATCTGGTAGTTGCTTTCTGGAAAATAAATATATTTTCGCTTGCAATAAATCGGGGTCGGTCATAAAATGTTTCATATCTTTGAAATTATTGGACGGATTTGCATTGACTGCTGACACCTGTACTGCTAAACAGCGATATCTATAAAATTCAGTAAAAATCAAGAATAAAATAATGAAAAAATACGTGTTGTACTTTTGCTTATTCAGACCAACGAGAGATCCATTTAATTTAGCATCCTAAAGTTTCATGCTCGTGAAATCGCCGTGAGAAAATCTCTGAGACAGCCATCCCCTAAAATTTGCATCGTTAGTAAAACTACACACTCAGTGCTTGCGAAACTACGAATGAGTACTTTTGCTCTTAAATTCTGCAGATGCTGAAATGAAAATAAAAGTAGAGATACGTTTGGAGGTTTGGTCTTTATGACATTTTCATGAATGAATATTTCTTTATTAATGCAAGTTACAAAAAGCAAAAAAGTTGCTTTTGACCGGTAATCATAGCACTGACAAGCTTTATGAACGTTAATTTTACCATGAAAATTACTTTTAAAATTAAATTATTTCAACCATATTTGTTATTTCAACCTTTTCAAATCAAATTATCAAAGCCACCCTTTCTACCCTCTAATATATCTTGTTGAGCGCCGGTAAACGTATGGATCAAGTGAATAGCCGATAGTATGGGCTGTCCCGATGATCCCAAAGGGTATATCGAAAGAATTTTTATATTGAAAACGTACAAGTATTTGTGTTTTTTGTTGCCGGAAACCTTTTAAGCTGTATCTATTGAATTTGTGTATAAAAGAACGATAATAATGTGTGTAGGTTATATAATTTACTTGGTATTATAATAACGTCCCATTTTATCATTCAGACCGTTCGATCTTTCGTCGCTCGGATAACGAGCTCACATCATTATCGTCAATTTTTACTATCTGTTCTATAACCAGTAGATATAGCTCTATCAACAGTTTTGAGATCAGTATCAAAATAAAATACGTGATAGCTTTAGGTATTTTAGGTCGACGACTTCTAGGCTTACAAACTTATTCAGTTTTTGTTTTTTACTCTAAGATGATAAAGTTCGATAAGGTACAAAATTTTTCAAATATGTATTATGTACCTTGAAAATTCTCAACGCTGAAGTCGTTGCTCCCTTTTTATATCATAACTAAAGCGAATCACCTAACCTTAGGTGGGTTAGCAGCCTTCAAAAAGCTCAACCCTTTAACGAAATCAACGTTAACACGTATCACATAAAAATATACGCGTTTTAATTTGTTCCCGAAATGAGATTTCCTTTAAAAGAATCAGATAATGAGGGTACCTACAAAGTTATATCCGGGTTTTAGGAAGGCCTTGACCTGGAATCCGGCCGGGTAAACGGGGGGTTATGATGAGTCTATAGAAAGCGTTCGATGCTCTCGTCAGATGAATTATTTGGACAACTTTTTGAAGGATAATCGGATTGGTATTTTTGGGCTACTGGCCTTCAGATGTATTTCAATGGGGAAAAAATACTGTGTTGTGGACATGAAGGCAGCTGAAATAAAACATGGCTCAAATCTGAACTTTTTTCAAACAAGATTTGTATTATATTTAATGATGATACAAATTTTATACTGGTAGTAATGATACTACTACTGATTCCAAAAAAAATATTTCATGGTAAACTATTTATCGCTAAGCGTATCACGCCCTTGGCAAAAGCTATCGGGGACTGTCCCACAAAGGACCCATAACTGTATAGTTATCAATATAAGCTAAAAGAGATATCTCTACATCTATGTACGTGTCTTCAAAACTTGAGTATCGCTTTTGTATGTCAAAGAAGGTTTCGTATAGTTTATTTCCTTTGAGATGATCAGCATGATAATAATTTTGATGTTACATAAGGTATTCATGTACTTTAGATAATAATATATCTTTGAGAAAAAACGTTAGTAAAGTCTAGGTATACTAATATTACAAAATTGAAGAATTCATTGAATTATTTTACACGTTGAACGCCATGGGTCACAGACACACTAGAAAATTTATTGTTTGTCGCTCACTTGGTGTTCAATGATTGAACTAATTCTTACAGTTTAAGACAGCTTGTTTATCTGGGAAGAATATTAGCTATTTTTATCCGAAGTAGTTTCCTGATGCAAACATTACTCGTAGCATCCCACGACACCAAACATTGTAGTGTTATAAACTTTAATACGACACTAAGCACAGAGCGTAGGTATCTCTTACGTAACCTATTTAGATACGAGGCTTTCGCGCACTATGACGTCATAAATAGTTATTATAACAGCGTTTAGGATGTATAACGTATTGCTATTTTGGTCTAAATGTATTATAAGTTTAGTAATTAGTAGTTTGGTAAATTGATAATGTAGAAACTGTTGAGTTGTCCTTGTAAGGTTTCGGTTTTGTTATAAATTTTTGCTATTGTTGTCGTAATTTTTACGGCTCATTAGAAAGAGGTAATAACTGTGAATATGTGGAGAATAAAAAGATGCAATCGTAGTATAAATTGATAAAAAAAATCCATGTTAAAAGATAAAATCTGTAAATAATAGTAGGTACAAAGTGATCTTAAAATCTAGTAAAGCACTTATAAAATATTTTACAAAGCTACAAACAAAAGGATTTCCAAGCTCTGATATTTTAACATTTAAATACTAACCAATATTTTAATACTAACTAAACAAATGTTTATGTTACTATCGAAATTCGAGGAAGTGGGCACATTGTATACACAGGTTTATTTCATTGGTGTTTATGTGTGAGGTTATAAAAGTTGAACACCGAAAATGTTATGTTTTAAAAACATTGTTCTCGCAAACGGTTTAGCGGCAAATAAATGTGATTTTAAATAAGTGGTTTTGGCAAGCTTCCGATTTCAGCTGGAGCGTTTGAAAATTGTACACGAAAAATTAAATTTGAATGAGTCTATTTTCTTTTTAATTCTTGACAATTATTTTTCATTAGGTAGCTAAGCGTATTTTCTGGATACTTTAAATATGTAAATGTAAGTTATAAATAGAAAAAATATACATCATGTCTCGCATTTTTCTACTGCCAACCAAGTAAAACTTTCATTATAGCAAGGGACAATATTAACACAAATTAAAATATCAATGAACACACATTACCTTCATAATTCTAAAAATACTACCCAACCTTTAGCTCCAGCTCTTATCCTATGGAAGCACATAGTCAGGGAGCTAATAATTATAACCGAACACTAACGACCCCCTAAGGGATTGGAATAGTACCAATTAGTGTTAAAGCTCTTCTTGTAATTACGCTTGGCCTAAAACTAGACCTGACTATGTTATTCAAATTTAATTTAACTAAAACTAATGACTCGATTTTGTGAGATAATAATTTGTGTATAGTATTTATAGCAATTTAATTTCGTTAAATAACAACCCAGTTTGGGGACTACAGAACACAACAGTTTGGGGGTTAATTTCATTTAATTGTAAAGATACAGGAAATTTTCGTAGCAATTTTATTTCGTTAAATAACAACTGAGCTTGGGTACACAGTTAATTCCTGTTTTCATTCACAATTTTATACGAGTGTTGAAATGACTTATCCAAAAATAATCAGCCTTATCAACCCCCCAACTATGTTAGGGTCGGCTTCCAGTCTAACTGGATGCAACTGGGTGCCAATACTTTACAAGGAGCGACTGTCTGTCTATATGACCAATCAATTATAATTATCTTATGTTTTACTATAAGCCCTAAAAGGATTAAATTTCTATCTTAAATCAAAAGAAACCAAAACCAACCAATTTGGATAATATCATACTACAGAAACTTAAAGTGCTATCAATAAAATCCAGACTAAAATTGAAAACCAAGAAAAATACTTCAGCTTAATGTAACAGTAAAATAAGAAAAGATNGGCAAAAGCTATCGGGGACTGTCCCACAAAGGACCCATAACTGTATAGTTATCAATATAAGCTAAAAGAGATATCTCTACATCTATGTACGTGTCTTCAAAACTTGAGTATCGCTTTTGTATGTCAAAGAAGGTTTCGTATAGTTTATTTCCTTTGAGATGATCAGCATGATAATAATTTTGATGTTACATAAGGTATTCATGTACTTTAGATAATAATATATCTTTGAGAAAAAACGTTAGTAAAGTCTAGGTATACTAATATTACAAAATTGAAGAATTCATTGAATTATTTTACACGTTGAACGCCATGGGTCACAGACACACTAGAAAATTTATTGTTTGTCGCTCACTTGGTGTTCAATGATTGAACTAATTCTTACAGTTTAAGACAGCTTGTTTATCTGGGAAGAATATTAGCTATTTTTATCCGAAGTAGTTTCCTGATGCAAACATTACTCGTAGCATCCCACGACACCAAACATTGTAGTGTTATAAACTTTAATACGACACTAAGCACAGAGCGTAGGTATCTCTTACGTAACCTATTTAGATACGAGGCTTTCGCGCACTATGACGTCATAAATAGTTATTATAACAGCGTTTAGGATGTATAACGTATTGCTATTTTGGTCTAAATGTATTATAAGTTTAGTAATTAGTAGTTTGGTAAATTGATAATGTAGAAACTGTTGAGTTGTCCTTGTAAGGTTTCGGTTTTGTTATAAATTTTTGCTATTGTTGTCGTAATTTTTACGGCTCATTAGAAAGAGGTAATAACTGTGAATATGTGGAGAATAAAAAGATGCAATCGTAGTATAAATTGATAAAAAAAATCCATGTTAAAAGATAAAATCTGTAAATAATAGTAGGTACAAAGTGATCTTAAAATCTAGTAAAGCACTTATAAAATATTTTACAAAGCTACAAACAAAAGGATTTCCAAGCTCTGATATTTTAACATTTAAATACTAACCAATATTTTAATACTAACTAAACAAATGTTTATGTTACTATCGAAATTCGAGGAAGTGGGCACATTGTATACACAGGTTTATTTCATTGGTGTTTATGTGTGAGGTTATAAAAGTTGAACACCGAAAATGTTATGTTTTAAAAACATTGTTCTCGCAAACGGTTTAGCGGCAAATAAATGTGATTTTAAATAAGTGGTTTTGGCAAGCTTCCGATTTCAGCTGGAGCGTTTGAAAATTGTACACGAAAAATTAAATTTGAATGAGTCTATTTTCTTTTTAATTCTTGACAATTATTTTTCATTAGGTAGCTAAGCGTATTTTCTGGATACTTTAAATATGTAAATGTAAGTTATAAATAGAAAAAATATACATCATGTCTCGCATTTTTCTACTGCCAACCAAGTAAAACTTTCATTATAGCAAGGGACAATATTAACACAAATTAAAATATCAATGAACACACATTACCTTCATAATTCTAAAAATACTACCCAACCTTTAGCTCCAGCTCTTATCCTATGGAAGCACATAGTCAGGGAGCTAATAATTATAACCGAACACTAACGACCCCCTAAGGGATTGGAATAGTACCAATTAGTGTTAAAGCTCTTCTTGTAATTACGCTTGGCCTAAAACTAGACCTGACTATGTTATTCAAATTTAATTTAACTAAAACTAATGACTCGATTTTGTGAGATAATAATTTGTGTATAGTATTTATAGCAATTTAATTTCGTTAAATAACAACCCAGTTTGGGGACTACAGAACACAACAGTTTGGGGGTTAATTTCATTTAATTGTAAAGATACAGGAAATTTTCGTAGCAATTTTATTTCGTTAAATAACAACTGAGCTTGGGTACACAGTTAATTCCTGTTTTCATTCACAATTTTATACGAGTGTTGAAATGACTTATCCAAAAATAATCAGCCTTATCAACCCCCCAACTATGTTAGGGTCGGCTTCCAGTCTAACTGGATGCAACTGGGTGCCAATACTTTACAAGGAGCGACTGTCTGTCTATATGACCAATCAATTATAATTATCTTATGTTTTACTATAAGCCCTAAAAGGATTAAATTTCTATCTTAAATCAAAAGAAACCAAAACCAACCAATTTGGATAATATCATACTACAGAAACTTAAAGTGCTATCAATAAAATCCAGACTAAAATTGAAAACCAAGAAAAATACTTCAGCTTAATGTAACAGTAAAATAAGAAAAGATCATCACTAATGTCCTTTTATATACGTTTTTTAGTTTGTATTATTTTAGTATCTAAGAGTAGTTTTAAGTTTGTAAATATATTTAGACGTAGATTTTGATATGTGTATATAAATTAAAATAAGAAAATATATCTTGAAAACTTCTGATGGCTGTTCGGTCTATTTTTGTAGTTTTCTAGGCCTTCTTTTAGATCTGAAACACTGACATCTTTATCTAGAACGATGGATCCAGTGACAAGTTACGTAACAGTTTTATAGGAATACTTAGAAATGTACCAACTGTAGTTTGATACTAGAACTTTGAAGTAAGGGTAAATATTACTGTTCACGACTTGCATTGTTACCAGTTTAATTTATCAACTAGAGCTTGTTTCCTCTCCCTTATTCCAGAACACAGCCATACAAACTTCAATTTATATCTCATTGGATACTCACAAACAGAAATGCAGGTGAAAGCAATTGGATTAGCAAACTAACACCTCCCGGCGACGCCGTGTTTGACATTTCCACGCTCATAAAGTTACGTCATTACCGACGTTCAATTTCGAATGCACAAATACGATACTTAATGGAATGGTATACCATCATATAAACTGAAATTGGAATGTGTAAAATCAGGCCGATAGGACAATGATTACTGAGTATTCATTTGATATTCAAATTGAATTTGATAGATTTGTGAACACAATTTGTAATTATTAAATTGGGTTGATTTAGAATGTTCAAAGCTGAAGTTAGCATGAATTTTAGTGCGTAATTAATGACCTATCAATGCTTATTAATTACCGCAGCAATGGTTTAAACTAGATACTTAACACTGATTAGATGTTTTAAACATAAATACGTGTAGCTAGGTACAGATTTGCTATATGATACGTTAGATCAATGAAGCTTAGTGTAAAATGCCAATTCGGTATTAAATTAAACCCAAATACATTTTAATACCTATATTTAGATTACCAGGTCAGTTATATACTAATGCTTTAAACACATAAATACTTATATATTGGAGCAAACTTCTCATAATATGAAGTTATAATACATCATTCAAATAAAAAAATAATTTATAATAATCGATGAAAAACTAAACTTCAATAAAAGTTAGTATCAAATCACCCGATAGCAAATGTTTCCACGATTTCCATAGACATAGTCGATTTAGAAGTCATAAGTACTATTACAACACTATAGTTTGTGTGATATTGTCATGCAATGTTACATAGATTTTATTACCTTTCCGAGCCTTTTCGATATGTTTAGTACACAGCCGGTATTATACTGTAAGTCTACGCTCGTCTTTTACTTTTATAGCCATAATAATATGTTATGGATATGAAAAATAGAGGCAACATTGTCTTCACGAGAATATTTTGTGGTACAGGCATTTTCCGTTGCACTTCAATCGGTTAATTAAAGAAAAGTAAATTCATGAAGCCATATTTTATATCCAGTATTACTTTTGTAACGTATTAATTACATCAGAAAAAATGTTTTATAGGCCTTATCGTTTATGAAAATCCCTCAGATATTAATTGAATTCGATTGATTGAGATATTCATTTAAATAATTGATCACCAAAATCCTCTTTCAACCGAGCGCTTTTTAACCATCCACGAGTAAGACTGATCTGATTTTATGTGAGCCGCCATTCACCCCATTTTCTCTTTCCGCTCGGTTTATAGGAAATTTTATTGCAAAGCTATTGCAATAAAAAGTATGATAAAGATAGCAGTCTTTTAATATCCTAATGACAATCATTATACGAATATCAAAGGGAATATTTTAGTAACACATGCTCGAAAGCGGAACTTCTGAATCGATTCTAATGAGTTTCATTTCATTATAAACGGTTGGGAAACTTGACAAGCATTATTCTCGCGAACTCGGTGGCACGTTTGGTGTGAGATCTGAACGTGTTCCAACCCCCTAATGCTGGGTATAATACGGCGGTGCATGTTTACGACGCGAGCCTGATCTCACGAAACCATGGCGCGGTGTTTTGACGGTGCTCACAGGTGGTATAATGAGTTGTGTGGGGCGCGGCGCGGATATCGAGCGGGCGCCGGCGGCGGCGGCGGCGGCGCGCGCAGCAGTGCAACGGGCGAAAGGAGCCCGGCCGGCCGCGTTCCCAGTTAGATGCGTCCTCCGCCGGCCTCACAATACAGCCGGCCGCGCGTGGCGGCCCGACCGCCCAACGCGAACCTACCCATATCCCCTCTCTGTACAGTCGCACTAGGTACCCTATCCTGTGGTAAACAAAACCCATGTGATAGTGCTGTGAAGTGTTTGTCATAATCATTGTAACTCAGCCACGTGAGGATTTTATAATTCGACGTGACGGTGCCTTGCCGTCCGTGTAGTGTAATTAGTTAATCAATTATGTAACGACCGTAATGGCAAAAGCTTTTCAGTGGTAACACTATAAGCGTCTATAGAATATACGGAAAAGCTTTTTATAGATTAAAAATGTTGTGTCGGTAATTGCCCGCGTAAATACGGCCAACCTCAATATAATATAGCATGTGAACTTTCACATTATTTTTTGTAGAATTTTGTGATGATGTTCTATTTATCGTATGTCAGTGTCCTATTCAAAGGCTATATAGTAGGATATGCTGGCGGTCGGAAACAAATCGCATAAAGAAAACTTTTGAGGCTTTTATTGGTTCCACCGCCTGGACGATAACTTAGCACTTTATAAACTATCAGCTATCCGAGGACTACCGATGTGTACTGCCTAATATCGTTACAAAGTTTCATTCAAACTATCGCGAGCGTAGTCGGTTCGTAGCACCTGCTACGAGATATAGGCTACGTAAGCGCTACGCTTGGGAATTATTAATATTGGTTGTGAATATTACAGTTTCCGTAGCAAGTTAACCAGCTCATAGTTTGATCATTTAAAGTTAAATTTAGATAGTTACTGGTTCAAGTTTAGTTTTGTCATATTTAGGCTTAGACTAGATGCCTGATACCACAAAGTAATACATGAAGTTGTCTAATATTACGTCTATAAAACTTTTCAAACGCAAAATAAATAACAATAGAGGTTACTCATGTAAAACATTACGTTATAATATTGAAAATTAGTTCCGAGGCTCTAATCAGGTCATTCGTGTTACTTACTCACTCGGGCGTGATAATACATTTTGAACAAAGCCATGTTTTTTTATGTCCTTGTGTTTTACAAGTGAACTTAACAAAAGAACTGAACATAAAACTTTAAGGTTCTTGATAAAATTTCCTTATCTGCAAGAGTGTACCTTGATTTATCTGAAACATTTTTAGAATTCCCTTTCATATCTCTTGGAACCTAAGTTGAATAAATATAAATTTGTATTGGGTTCATAGTATCTTTACAGAATTCAAACAACGTCTTTATCTCAGAATTATTCCGGCCTATAAAACAAGGATACGTTTTACTGAACGGATAAAAAAACCCAGCCATGCGCATTGACTAGATTCTACTTCCGAGATTTGCAAAATGCACGCCAAATTCATCCTTATTTAAATTGTATAAAGTTTAAACTTACATGAACCTTCTATTCTTAAAAAAATAGAGATGGTATGTAGTAACTTTATAAGAATTGAATCCTTACATAGATTTAAAATTGGCAGTATATTTTATACAATAAACTAAGTCTTATTTTCATGTCTTGAAAATTTAAGAGATGGCAAATACTTATCCATGCCATACGAATAATAAAAGTTTAAATACTAAAGATATCAAAACTGTCCCATTAATTACTAAGCCATGAATTAATCATGCAATAATAACTACTCATTTATATAAATCGAAAACTAACTGAAACATAGACTACCGTTTATGTAATACTTCCAAGAAGCCAAACTAATTATTACAAGATAATTATGTAGTAATACAATTATTTCATAAGAAAGACTTAAAATTCCGAACATTTGAAATGAAGGTCATATGAAAAGTATTGGAATTCTATTATCATCAGTATTTTCTTTTGTTTTCTACTAAGTCATTGGTATCCAAGATATACTTAAAAAAAAAGTCATATAACTAATAAAAAAGTAAAATACTTTTGTGTTTTGTTTTAATAGCTTTAACAGAGAAGTTAAATCTACTCTATCAAATGTCAAAAGTGAGGCCTTTGTACCAAACGTGGGTGAATTGAATACACATATAGACGAAAGCGGAGAATCGATAGTGTGAAAGATGATAGGTCTACAAAGGTCGTGAACACGGAAAGGCCGTCTTATTGTGTCGAAGTGACAAAATACCAGTATTTTAAGGATATATTTCAGTATAAATTATTTGATGTCCTGAATCTGGAATCTGGAATGAAACTTGCCTTTTATAGCGGACTTAAAAGAAAATTCTTATGGTGATCTTTCAACTACCTCATCTTTTAGAAAAAACACTATAGCTCCAGTGTGGGGGAGTGTCAGACTCTTACTGACTAAAACCTACCGTATTCTTTCCTGAGCCCTTTGTGTGCCAGGACCGAGGTAACTCTTTCGGACAATCCCGCAGGCCACATACCTCAGATTTACGCTAGCTTGAAGTGGAATCACAATAATTTTACCACAATTTGTGATTACAGGTACAGCTACAAATTGATAGTAATTATGGTAGACGTGAACAATAAAATACTACCTATTTAATCTGTCTTAATGAGAAACGTAAATGTTTTCCTCCTCAAGAACTTCCCATAATGATTGCTCACGAAAATTACGTACGAACCCAAATGAGAAATCAACTTCCTTATAACGCTTGCGAAAAAATGACACGTCTTTGATAATGTCTTGGTCTTTACTAAATTCAACGTTCCTTTTCAATCAGCAAGACTATTTTTATATTTTGTTGAAGTATATTTAAAAATTTCATTTTAGTTGGCCCACTATTAATTAGCGAAGAATTTGTTTATTTTTTGTAACTATGTATTGCATTACACGGTAATTTGAACCTCCAAGATACTCTTATGAAAAGGGTTTACCAATGAAATACTATTTGTATTTTTTTTTAATACCGTACTGTTTACGAAACGATATATATTTAACGTCGAGCAATGCGATTAAAATTAATGTTTTTTTTTTTAAATTACTTTCTGTGATTTACTGATGCAATAAAATCATTGTCTTTTCTAATAACAGGAGTGAATTTTCACATAAATAAATACGTATAATTGACTCATGAAAGCATAAATATAGCAATTGAGCATTAACAGTGTCAATTTACTAGCCAGCCAAGCATCGCATTAACCCGTTTCCTGCGGTTGATTTACAATGCATTTCGTGATAAGCAATTGATACATTCACGTAAACGTTTCGGACGGAAAATTGCGTTCAGAGAATTCGTGAATTTCCAATGCTAAGATAATTCACAAATGAACCCTAAACAGGTAGTCGACCGAACTAACAGGTAGAGGGTTTCAAAGATGAACAATTACTCATGTCCATTTGAGGGTTGGTTGGCTAATTCACAGTTCAATAATCACTGTCAGGTCTGTTTCAAGTTAGAGATAAATTCTAACAGGACAGTTTTCCGCCAACAAAGCTCCATTTTAGAAAATGTTATAGCAAAAATACCCACATATGTAATAAGAAGAAAATTGTATCAAAATTGAATAACTCTGTTACCGTAATTTTCCTCAATATGAGGTCGTAATGATCACGTCATAAGTTGCTAAAGAAGTATTAGTACTGAGGGAAAACGACCTCCCCGAGGTATTAATGTCTTCTTATTCTTCAAGTTTCTTATCATGTCCGTGGCAGTATATAATTAATTGAATGATGAGAGTTATGATAATAAGGAATTAATTATTTCGTTATCACAGCTGCATCCTCGTAGGGTGTGAGCTAAAGTATTAAGTTTTCTGTTGAGGAAAAACTGTGCATATTTTCTTGGTTAAAGTTAGAGCAAATCGTGTTCAGTCTCAGAAACGATTGCGTTCTTAATACATTTATTTAGCTACCTCCGATTTATTGCTTCCAAATGTAAAATATCTTTCCATAAACTCAAACTCACGAAAAAAAAACTTGCCTCGTTTACATAGTAAAATAAAATTCGGTATTCAAAAATCCAATCAAGGTTACTATTATTTACCTATAGACCGGCTTCACAATGCTATTGTTGTTGCCCCATTTATGGGAAAAGGCTGGTTGCGTAACTCGTTTTTGTTTACCGACTGTGGGATGATAAGCAGCTTACCTCGTTTTTCGGCGAAAATTTAAACGTGCGGAACTTGGACAGGCCAACGTTTAACAATGTAAAAATATTTATAAAACATTTTTTTCTAAGTCTCGACTTTTGACAGGCTTTTCCTTTATAGAACAACTCTTTATAAATGGTAGTGTCTTGGGTTTGACGAGTCATCTTAACAATATTTTCTTTTAAGACTCATGTTTTTTTCTATAGGTATGTACTTCGTACAGATTCTCGAAATTTTGAGATAGACAAGTACCTCTTCTAAGTGTGTTTTTATATTGTAACTTAGGTAACTAAAATATCTTAACCTTGATGAAACTCGTGTAGGGTTAAATTCTATTAGGAATATGTACCGCTGTATATACAGAGTAAATCTAGGCGCTTAGATTATATTCCAGTCTTATTTGCACACTTGAAGCTGATTGAATTACGATCGCATTGTCTTGGGCTGTTAGCTTAGGAACGTTCTATTATAAACTGCTTGTTAATTTACCTGTACATTATACCTCGGATTTAT
Organism: Heliothis virescens; assembly: GCA_002382865.2. Lineage (NCBI taxonomy): Eukaryota > Metazoa > Arthropoda > Insecta > Lepidoptera > Noctuidae > Heliothis > Heliothis virescens. The sequence continues at coordinate 8,849,147 of NWSH02000537.1, forward strand.
ATATTTTTTTTGTTGGTAGGTAAAAAAAATATTGGCACAATTTTATTTTATGTTATGTTGGAAATATTTTTTTCTACTGTTACCGAAAATACCAACAAGAGAAATCAGGCAATTGGGTACGCAATTATTTCAATGACATTTTCGAATACTTATTTTATCAGCTTACGTAAGCAATCACAAAATACAAAAGGAAAAGAAATCTCATGAAACCTAACTTGGTGACATGATCACACACTTTGAAAAATACAATAATATTTCAGATTCAGCAACTTTTTCTTCCTTTCCGTTTATGTGATAACCGGGGATAAAAGAGGTTCCCAAAAACATTGTCCTAGAGGTTTCCCCGTTAAACTTTTTTTGTGGAGCATCCCTTTTCAAACCTTATTATTCATCATGATGTCACATGGTACAAAAAGAAATGTTACCGAAAAACCTAAGTGGAGTATTCCTTTGTAGTTTTTCTTTGATGTTTTATCACAACACAGCCAATTTGTCGAGTATTTATCCAAAAAGATTTTATCTTTAAATACTTCGATGAAAAATATACGCCGGATAAATTCAATATCGCAGTAAAAAAATCTGTTTTCATTTTCCATTTTTAAAAACGCTTTTCATTATGAAAAAAACAATAAACAATCCGCGGAAGTTTTTCAATCGAGTTTTTATTAAAAACTACAATAATTTCAAACTTCGAAGCATTTTTCTACACGATTAAACAATAACGACTTCAAATAAAACTTAACAGCATTCTTTCATTCAAAAGGAGGTCGTAGCGTTTAAGATCAAACTGACATTGATGGGTATTATTCTTGTGCGGGAGGGAGGGGCGGGGTTGATTGATGATCGCCTCGTATAATTAATGTGGCCTGACCAATCTGTAGACAATTATATAGATAACTTTGAACTGTCCCGATATCTCTATACATGTGCGATGAACTGACCTTGTATCGGAAAATTTTCAATAAATGAAAGTCATTGGTGTTTTATAATCTTTTGTGCCCAAAAATGGTTGGTATACGCGGAAGTAAAATTTTGTCCATTCATCATTTTGTTATTCGTGAGTGATAACGTAAACAAAGCTGTAAAGGATAATATATATTTTTTTTATTTTATATTCATCTAGTCTATAAACTTAAAAGTTAAAAAGTATTCAATTACCCTGCACATTCGATAGTAACTTGTAAAGCGCTGTATATTTTCAGAACCCTTAATATTTAATATTATAGAAGCATCTACTTGTATAATTTTGTATTTAAATTTTCTTATCATAGCTCTTAACGTTGGTATTCAAGGGCCTACAAATGTAAGATAATTCCTGTTCTTGTAATCTCAAAATGAAAATGTTAACGTCCTATTTTCGCGGATTTTAATTATTGCTGGAGTGGAATGTACGTTGTTTCGTGTTAAAATATTTTGTTCATGTAAATGAAGAAAATATCCATGCTACAACTTATATTCTTTATAATTAATGTCTTGTTTAGTGGCAAATTAACATCTCAAAAATACAGAAGCAACTTTAATCGTTTGATAGAGAGACACGGCATAGTTTCTAGTACAGTCAATGCATATAAAAAAATCCCTTACATACAGTATAAAATCACAATTTACCGCAAAATAGAAGCATACAAAACATATAAAAATTCATGTTTATAACTTACAGACGCGTTGAGAGTTCTGACATTGAACAGACATCACCTCATTATTATGTAATATTCAATATTGTGAATGTTTGTGTCGATATAGAAACAGGGGATGGAAAAACTTACGTATCGACTACTGAACAGTCACCTCACCTCCATTATTTTTGTACTACGTAGGATAGATAATTACCATTGTCTTCCAATGTGAAAATAACCTCAATTTCTATCATCAAGGCATTATTTTTTTTGGTAAAAAAAATAATGCATTTATTAAAAGTTCACAAAAGTTGATTTATTCGAAAACTTCAATATAATTAGACACTCCTTTTTTTCGATTCGACAAACAAGTTTTTAACCGAAACCCAAAAAGGGGAGGTTCTCAATTCAAACGTTTGTATGTTGTTCTCAATTGTCACCTGACTTCGAATTTCGAACGAAAGGAGTCTTAAATAGACATTATCTTTTTTGGTAAAAAAAATAATGCGTTCATTAAAAGTTCACAAAAAATTATTTATTCGAAAACTTCAATATAATTAGATACTCCTTTTTCGATTCGACAAACAAGTTTTTAACCAAAACCCAAAAAGGGGAGGTTCTCAATTCAAACGTTTGTATGTTGTTCTCAATTGTCAACTGACTTCGAATTTCGAACGAAAGGAGTTTTAAATAGACAAAGTTTCTGTCATACCGAGGTAATGAGGTGTGTCATGAACAAATGTGATGTCATAGGTACTTCACTTCGCTTATGTCATGGTTTACAGGCCTTTAACTTCGCCCTATTTAGGACGCTCGGCTTTCATACGGCTTATCTTATCTAAGGTGAATGAACTTTGGTCTTTAGATGTGAAAGTTTGTGGCGATGAGTAAAGATTTACCACCTATGGTTTGTCAAAAGCCTATTGCTGTTCAAAGCTATTTTTTTGGCATTTACTTAGGCCGGCTTTACACTTGTAAGTTTTGTTACGTAAGTAGCAAGTTACGATAAATTTACAAATGTAAAACCCTGTCGCGAGTCGCTTATAGTAATTTCTTAGGTTTTTTTTCTAACTACGAAAGTTACTTGTGTAATTTTTACCTAAGAAACTCACAATTGTCCTGGATATTAAGTATTCAGATTTTTGTATAGTAAATGCTACATTTTCCTATTATTTTACAACTGAAGTATACTTGTTGTTCAAAACTCAGACAAACTTGAATTCATGTTGAATTAAACTAGGTTCTAAATATACGAAGTAACGATTCAGTTGAAAGCGTAGCTGGATATAAACTAATTGTTTCGGAATTCAGTACTGAATGTATGATGAAACTTTCAGTGCAGTGCTTGTTTATTCAATTCGTTTGCTTTGCAGCTAGTGAAATGGTATCCAATATGCTTGAATAGTAGCCCAGTTTTATTTTACAAAAAAAAAAAAACTGCCCCAATTTCAAATTTTAATTAAATATGAATATCTAAATAAAAACATATTTTGTTAAAACAAAGAACTTTACCATATCACAAAATAATATTTCCATCAACAATTCAATCGAGGTCAGTTTTACTACGAGATTGCTCCCGATTGTGAATAGTTCGTGACTGTACCTCATTAACGGCCCGAACCGGATTCAACCAGTTACTGAACAAAGCCTCCCCGCGGATACCGCTAGAAAACCTTTCTTCGGCATTCATTTCAGCTAACGAGAATCTGACGAATGAATAAAGCTGACACTCGCTTATTGTGACGTGGGATTAAATTAAAATTAGAATTTAGTCATGAAGCCATTTTCATTTTAGATTTTATTTGAACATTTTTGTCGTTGACTGTTCATTCAATTTGATTATTAATGTTCTTTAACAGTGTAGATTGGCTTTATAGAGAGATCTTTACTGATAGTGTTATAATAACAATTTTGATTTAAATATTTTTCATACTCTTACCAATAAATGAAGTAATTCAGCATAGGCAATTTCGTAAAAATAACATTCATAAATACATTATTTTTGAAAATTGAAAATCGACGTTTGCAGACGTTATTTGCGAAGCAATGTTACTTTGTATAGAACGAGTGTTATAATGACATTGTTGATTTGTTTATGTTCGCGTTTGATGCAAACAACATGTAAACGCGTGACCCATTAATGGTGACCCGGTTAAAATATTAATCGTCATTTTGTTATAACATAGGGAAGAGTGAAAAACCATTATCTTTATTAAATTAAAGGCAGAGAGTTAAACTGTGGTTAGTATAAAACTTTTGCTCAGTCAAAATTAATGAGAAAATAAAGTCCAAAAATGAACAAAAGTCTTTTTGCCTCAGGATTTCTTCCAAAAAGGTGAAACGTTTCATAATTTAAAACAGCATTATTTAACAAGTGGTATTTAAATGACTGGCACATTCTTTTCCCATTTTACGCTACAAAAATGCATTAGAGGAAGCAAGAACACTTCAGGTAATGTTGACCCAGTTTTTCTGGGGAGACATTGAAAAAAACTATATAATATTTTCTCGCGTGCGTAACACGAGTCGATCTCAATGAGCCTTAACACAGCACAAGAAATCCATTCCCTTATACATTTATAACTTTTAAAGGCTTGCGTGATCCGTCCTAGCACGTAATAGTGACCACAGTAAACGATAAAAACTTAACCCTTAGCCCTCGGAAATAATTTATCGTGCAGAAATTATTGCCCCTTCTATCGCATACAGTAGTTTGATAATATGCTACTAAATTATAGCAATGCTGCGAGGAAATTGCATGTTGCGAGTTGTTCAAATAGGAAAGTTTTATTACCTGAGCTAGAGTCTTGCATATTTGCAAAGATTCCGAAGTAGGCGGAGTTTTGAAACTCGCCAGCGTAGAATCTTGGAGATATTTACTTTCACGTTATAGATAGCACTAGTGACATAATTCACGTACCTCATTCCATACTTTCCCAGTAGCTTAAACAGAATATTGTTATTATTAAACTTCATTATTTTACAGAATTGCGACAAAGATTATGTACTTTAGAAGTAGGTATTATTTCCATATATATAGTTGTCTCCACAGAGATATCTTGTTATGCGGAACTGTGCAGTTATACAAAAATACGTTCCAATACACTTCAAAACAACGACTCTAGTGAAGTACAACAGAATATCAATGAGGCACAAAACAGCAGAATTTGATTCCTTAAAAATGCTTCTAAACCTCTAAACGAATTCTTGAGAAAGTGCTGCTTTAAATAAACAAACCCGAATCAAGTTACGCACAACATTACCAACAACGTTCCTCGACACAGTGCGGTTTAATTTATGAAATTGCCACCACGGAAAACAGAGTCTAGGTAGCTCCGGTCGCAAGGGACACAAAGGGTGTTTGTGTGGGGCGAAGGAAAGCGACGTGCTAGACGCCAATTGAAAGTAAACCCTTTGACATTATTCATTAAGAGCAAATTGCTTTGTAAGACTTGTTAAGGTAAGAACAAGGTGTGTCCAGGTTAAGCTGTGTTATTGTCGAGAATTAATTAATGGTTTTATAATATTGGATATTTCTCCAGTATTGACGAGCGTTCACGTTTAATTTGAGGTGAAAACAGGAGTGTCTGTTATTAATTTGAAGTTGGCAGACGAAATGGGGTGAACGGCTTTTACTAGTCATTTTGGCAGCAAAGGCAGTTCTCAGGAAACAGACATTATGAATTTGCTCCCAGGTGCAAACTTGGCAATCAAAGTACAAACAATATTATTCATGGCTTTATAATTTATTCCTTTGGAACATAAACACAAGACAATAACCCTATTGACAGGCTTAAGAAAAGAAAACAGTGACGAGTTTTAATACCTTCACCTGAATGTTTTGCTAAAATTCCATTCATCATATTATGAGTCTAGTGATCGTTGACCTCATTTTTCATCTTTCAAAGGTCTTCCCTTTACGATTCACAGCTGTAATACTTTAGTATTTTATTCGTCTTTCATGGTCCATGTTAAACCGCTTTTGTTCTGTACCAATATAAAGTTTGTCAACGATTTTCTGACCTACTTTGGTTGAAAGTGTCTGGTGTTACAACGTTGAAAGAAATTTTGTTGTACTCTTGAGCTGCAGTTCAAAACTTCAACTCATTTTAAATTCAAGAAAGTATCCTTATTCAATTGTAATAAAGTTGAGTTTCTTATTAAATAAATTAGCGGTTGTTATGCCTTTCATAACTTCGGGTGAAGGAGTATCAATCACTGCGGTTATTGACAGCAAAATTACGAAGTTCTTGGCTCGACGGGCTAAGATATTATCGTGTCAACCTATCAAGTTATGTACGAACGATTCTTAGTAATCGTTTATTTCACCTTTCAATTCTGAAAGATTCCTACTTTCCTGCCTCAATCTGTTATTGATTTTCAACTTTATCACAATAGTGAAAGCTTCAATTGGTAAAATTTGATGGATTCCGGTAGGTTGACCTGCTCTTGTCTGTCTGTAACTATCGTGCGTTGTAATTTTTACAAGGATAACTTACGTCTTACAAAAAAAATGTATGCATATTTAATCACCAATTGTCTCATGTCAAACTATCTCCACCAAAATAAAACGCGGTAACAAATTCTACTTTATTATTAGAACTTGCACGACTAGTCTAGACACTAGCTGTTACATTCATGCTTTATTGAATTCTTAGACCAACAAATCTGGAATTCAAATGAAGCCAAATAAATAGAATGAAATATTCGGCAAGAATAGATTTCAGTGTTTATTCTTTGTTTGATAATTTTCGGCTGATGCATAATCGTTTGAAGAAAAAGACATATAAGTAATGATAGAAAAAGATAAATAAAATGTATATCAAAAGAATCACAATGCATGGAATAAGATTAGATCGAAGAGACAATCTTTTATTCCAATGCACATTATGTAATACACGAGACAGAATGAGGTGGCCTACTCTTAGTTGCGGATATACAATATCTAAACTTGACTCTATTTCGTTATCTTTTATTCATGTGTTACATAATACATATTCCAAATATTCTAAAATTAACTACTAACAAAATGTCTGTTTTGATACGAAGGAAATTGTGAATATCAAAAGCTGCAGAGATATTCAACAACCTGACTCAGTTTAACTATTTCTCTTAGCACCATCTGTCTAAAACATCCTTCTTCTCTTATTTAGGTTACATAAATTCCAGTCCTGTTAGCTCTCCAGAGTAGCGTTTTGAGCAAAGATTTAATGTGACCATGACTTAGTATTTGTTTAGCAAAACTAATTCTAACTTGCCCTAATTCCCAGCTTTATTGTTAATAGCGAAGTGAACGACTTGAACTTAATCACGTTGCGAACAAAGCAATAGATTGTTCTGAAATTACACAGAACCAAATTACGTCACGGGCGAGGAACGGGGTAATTTTAACGTAGATTATGTATAAATGATAAATTAATCCATGGCATAGTAATACAATGATTATTAGAGCCTGTTTTACAGCTTCCAGTAAGTTTTGCATATGAAAGATAAGCCCATAGAAAAGTACTTAAAATCAAAAACATTTTTAGGGAATTATTTGTCAGATAACTATAAAGAAATTCATCTGAAACCTGTGTAACGGGAGCTGAAATTAGTAAAAAATAAATACCCTTTCACCAAGGCCTTTATATAAAATTTTAAAACATTTCCCATCGTTAGTCGTTTCAGACGTATTGTTGACATTCGGATACGATGGTTGGTTTGTCACGTTTGTTACGTATCGGGTAAAAACGTCAGCAAAGAGACGGTCCCGATGGACGGGGGATGTGACAGAGGGTCAGCGTGTCAAAGCTGATGCTACCAACCCGTTTTTATTAAAAAGGTTTTTTAATATACGAAAATTTTCGATGTAGGAAGGGAGTTCAAGGTCTGCAATGGTCTGTTTTATGTTTTGAATTATACTGATAAGTTAATGAAGTAGGTTACATATTTTTGAACATTGGTATAGCTTTAATTGGATAAGTTAAAAATAGAAGGCCTAATCGTAGATCATAATAATATTGTGGAAGATGGAGACAAAAAAGATTTTAAAGACGAAATAACTAAAGCCCGGAATATAATTGTATTTGGTATCATTCTACTATTGGATGAAAAATTCGAAACCCGGAGTAGGTTCGTACCATATTTCATAGATATGACTTACATACTTGCATATTTTTCCGATTGAAATCCATAAATTTCACCAAAAAATGGCATTCGATCTAAAACAAAATTTTATTAGAAGCCAATCCTGTGTTACGTGATTCCATCAAAGCGATAGTGAAAAATATTTTTTTCGTAACCTGAAAAAAATTGGGTGCGAAAAATGTTCCGACTGAATGAAATGGGCATGAGTCGGCGATATGTTGGTGACGGACGTACACTCTCGCACAAAATCGTTTTGTTGACAATCCTCGCTTATACATACTTACCTCACAAACGATTTTTTTTTCACTTGTTTCCACGTTTTGAAACTTTTGTGCTGTTTGAACGAGCTCAGTACGGGGAAATGCGAGATTTTTTACGAGCGTGGAAGTTGAAATTCCGCCGTCTATTTTTCAGCGGTTTACAGAAGACAAATAACGTTTCACGTTTAGGTATCTAACAGGCGCGTGCTTCTGCATTTGTCACTTTTGGTTCTTTTCCTTTGTTTTACGCAAGAAAAACGACGGCAACATTAAAAATTCTGAAGTTTTTTATTTTTGAAATGATTAAACGCAAACGCCTGTTTCAGTAAGTTACTAAATTGACCTATTTACCACATTGTACCAAAAACTGTTATCGAAATAAAAAGGCGTTTCCAACTTTCCAACACAGCAAAAATCAAATTATTTGGCTCATTGAACTCCCGCCTGCAATGTGTGGTGTTGCCAACTTTAAAGGAAAAATGTCCAGGAAATACCACGTAATGTTTCAATAAGAACAGTCAACACACATTTATCTTATTGATCGAACACGTAGGAACCCCTATGTTGTTTATTTTGCAGTACAAGATAAGAAAATGGATAAAAATAATGATTGTATTTGTAGAATTGAAGTTTTTAATACCTTTGTTGTCGAATATAACTTTAATAAATCTTTCTTTTTTACGAATTAAAGACCTTCTAGATTTTTGAGACACCGTTTATGCATTTCTATATGGAAGCTCGTAAATATACGATAACAATATCGAAGTTAAATAACGTCTCTTTCAACCTTGAATAACGATCTCAGGATCGACAAGGCGCCGCACACAAGTACTTGATACAATAATTTATTCAAATTGTTTACTCACGCCTCGTTTGGGCGCTCACTTAATCAATATCGTTTTATTCACACAATATAAAAGTACGAGTATTATGTGTTTGAAATAATACAAAGAACCTCCCGAAGACCGTCTTTAGGTATTCCAAATTCAAAATCTCTTATATTTAAAACCTTCTTTCAGCATAAAATTTCTCAACAAAAATGAAATACAAAATGTCGCTACAGAAGCTACAATAAAATATGCTCTTAACATTCACAGTACGGAACCATCTGGTTCGCAAAGCGTGACATCTGCGTTTGAACAAGTGCCAACATCTGCATCCTGGCGCGTTACTAATCATCTACCACTGCAATGATTAACTTGTACTGCAACTTTGTAAAGAAATATACATAAAGGCAAGTGTCCAAATTCTCGCGACGTGATTTAAGGCTTTAGGGAAAATCTCTGCGGTAACTTAAAGTGCGATTGCTGCCAGGATTTTGGATTCAGTACTGTTTTAATTTAAGTGTCTCAAACTAAAATATTTAGACATTGAAATAAACTTAGTACGACATCTGTTGAGTTTTTCGATACAAGTCTTAAAATATCTTCGTTCTTGCCTCGGTGCCTCCACATCGAAAATGTTATTCTTAACTTCAATTGCAATTTAGTCGATATTACACTTTTAGTTAGTTCTTTTCGCAAAAATAAAATACCTACTCTTTTATAAGCACCTATACATTATTTCATACACCAAAAATATTTTTTTTTGTGAAGGCAAAGTGATCAAATCGTCCCACTAGCCGTGAGTCGGGCGTGAAGTAACATCTGGTCGTGTTTGAACAAATGCCAACAGCTGCATCGCCGGCCGTATTAATCCTCAGTCCATTTGTGGCTAGAAACTGGGCTGGCTCCCGTTTCTATGATTTATTGTATTGTGTCTTGGTATTGACGGCCTTTTTAAAAGGAAAAGCAAATAATCTGCAGCTTGTTGATTCTTTTAGCTTTGTTGGTCGATGTTGAGACTTGAGAGTGGTTGTACTGAATTAAAGTAACTACTCCAAAATAGCTTTTGGATATTATCGGCATGCTACAATAGTTTTTTAATTAAATAGAATTTTTGAAAAATAGAAAATTATTTATATTTTATTAAATGATATAAACAAGTATATCGGTTTCAAATTGGATAATCACTCAACAGGAATAAATGGATTTGAATACTAGGTCTAACTTTACGAATTATGTTTGTGGATGAATAGATTATACGCGACCACAAAAGCTAACAGCTTTAAAATAAATAAAACAATAATTCTGAACATAGTGGATTAGAAATATAACTCTTCATTCAACTGTATGATAGTAAAAATGAATTTATTTTTCGGAATTTAGTGCCAGTCACAAAAACTTTCAGCTTTATCCGTACATTTTCTTTTATCGGAACACAAAAACGATAAATCGTGCTTCAAATAAAGTGAGACCGTGACCCAAATATTTTTAGTATCTCTGCTTGAACTAAAATTATTTTCTTCACTTTTAAAATTCCAAGCAAGAAAAAAATCTAACACCTTAATATTTTTATCATCATTTTGTTTATTTTCAAAACTTATATAACAACATTTTTCACCCGACGTTAATAGAGCGATGCTGTCATAAATTCTGTGGAAGGTTGACATGTAAAATTTATGTGTAACCACGCGAAGGGTTGAAATTGAAAAGGCACCTGTACGAAAATCGTTTACCAACCCTTTGTGTGCCTCATGACAGGTCTGTTTAGGTATTGATTGTAAATAATTTGGTTTTTGTGATAATACAGATAGAAATATTTTGTAAACCTTGCTGTGCGAGTCGTATCTGTTTAGTTTTTGTTTAGACGTACTCTTGATATAATTTCAAACCAATTTTAAGTCACACCCATTTTTTCAACACATAATCAAATTTCTTAGGGCTGTGATTTGACTCACGCGAAGTGTGTATTTCTTGAAGCACATAGTATTTTATTCATTGTAGCCATCTGATCACCTCAAGTATTATCCAAATACGACCTTTACATGAAATCTATGGTCCTTTCACAAGATAGGTAACCTTAGCAGATTCTTCTTTCAATATTACCCAAGTATTGGCTAAACTTTGATCGTACGCATCGAGGCTTACCGAATTGTTGCTTATATACCAAACCTTTTACTTATGTTGGCGGATCCATCAGAACTTATTGACTACTTAAGCTGAAGTATACCTTTGATCATTATTGGATTATTCCTCACGTGAGTTTCGACTTTACGGGGTTATTAACTTGGAGAAGCGGGCTTAATAATATTTAGTAATTTACTTGTTTGAAAAGGTATCGGTTAGGCTTTTGATCTCCTTAATACAGAGTAAATATTATTTGGTCAATAATTAATACCGACAAAAAGAGGTTTTATAAAATTAAATCTCTATTTTTTTAACGTTGAGAAAGTATACCGTCCCGTAAAATTCCCATAGATTGTGGTCTACAAATCCAATTAGTGTTCGGCAAAAGTTCTTTGGTAGATTTTGGAGGACATCCAAGAGTTTCAATCGGCGATTGCCAAGGCTTTACGTATTGCCGGTCCATTGCCACTAATTTAGTTTGGTGTCGTGAGAAGAAAGACAATCGGTTCACGATTACTTTGCATTGGCAACCGTAAGTCGTTTGTAGAATTGGGGGCTACTTAAGCAAATGCTTTTATGGGACGGAGTTCTTTAATTTCTGTGCAAGAGTGAATGTTGGTCGTGGTAATAAATTAACGCTAATTAATTTCAATGAAATTGTGGTTGGAAAATAGAAGAGTGTAAAGTGGTGGATGATGATAATAATTATGTTATAGAGCGCCTGTGGTTTAGCGGTTATCGCTAAAAAGTGTTGTGTATTTTGATTTAATTAAATTATAGGTGTGCTGGTATTACCTATCTACAGTTATCTACGTACAGCTTTAGTTTTAAATATTTTTTGCTGTAAAAACAATGTACAACAGTTACCTCTCTCATTTTTCAGTACATTTTTATTTTACTAAGGTTTGATTTACATAAGCGCAAAAGGCATTTAGTAATGGTTCGCAAAAGTAGGTAAGACGGTCTCTTCTATCGGAAATCGATATTCTTTATCAATTCTAAATACAAAGAAATCAAAACACCCCAACTTATCGAAAAAGCATTATTATTTATTGGGTCGTAGGTCCCATTTTTATCTTTACCTACGTAGACGGGACTAACGACTTGAAGTTTCCTTGGTTCTCGATTGTCTTTCGATGCGGAAAAGTTATTAATTTATTGAAATATCTTCATCTTTTACAACTAAGATAGAATAAGAAGAAATATTACAATAATATTATTTAAGACCAAAAATAATAAAACTTGTTATTCTATTAAACTTTGACGATCATTTTCCATTTCATTAAAATTAATTTTGCGCTTACTAATAAACCCATGGTTTCACGAGGTTCTTGATAAACGTCGTATTATGAATTAATAAAGAACATCGGTATTTAATAAAAGAAAATATACGAAGTACGGTATTTGCGTACATAATATCGGACATAAAGACTTATAGGAATATTTCTTGGATGAAGTATTTATCATATGACAAAACGTCGGCTCACATTGTTTAGATAGATATAGGTATTGTATATTAAGCTCCTTCAAATATTCCGCTATGTGGTATCAAAGGCATTCCTTAGTGATCTAGTCACGTATTGCCTTATAGACGTTCTTCATTTATTTACTTTGCGACGAAGAAAACGTGGCTTTCTTGTAATGTAAATACGTATAAATCTAGGTAACAAACATTTTGGAGTTTTGTTTACCACTTGTAATGACACTGCCCTAATTCAATAAGTCCTAAGGTTTATTTAAGCGAAGCGGTGGTGGGACTCGGCTCCAATTTCCTCTCGTTCATCCTATTTCCCTTCCCAGTCGAGCGACGCCTTCCACCTCTGAGATGCATTTGCTCACGTGGAATCGAAAACGAACCGCTTAGCTGCCTCCCACAGGAACATGTAGACTTTCTTTTAAGAAAATTCGACCATAATATATTTTGAACATTGAATTGGCCTAGAAAATTGGGTCGCGTAGGTAAAGTCAACATGTTCCGACGAGGTATTCCTTTGCCTCCCGCCCACTGGTGTGCACATAAGCCGTCTTATGCCCAAACCAGTGGAGCACGACCTCCGCTAACGAAAACTTTTCTCTTTGCAGTAAAGTGATAAGTGTAACTCAAAGTATATTTTTGATGTAAACTAATTATCAATTTCATTCCGTCGAAGTACAAAGTATACATTTAAAAAGTGTTGAAAACAGATATTAAATAGTTTTAAAAAGTGAACTTAAAATAAACAATATGACGTGTTGAATATTCAGTGAGATAAAATGACTTTAGTGAGAACTGTCGGTGATACAGGACTGTTTCGAGTCGAAAGTGTGAACAATAAAACGATATGGGATGACTCATAGTGAAAAATGTTATGTGCAACCCACTGTCCGATCCGAAGATGATGCGCGATATCCACGACAATGTTGGGGCAGGCGCAAGCGGCGGGATGGAGGAAAGCGAGGACGGCGGGAATGGGGTTGCAGAGGTCGATATGGACGACTGCGGCTCCCTCGCGCTTCCTCCCGACCTGCCCCCCTACTCCGGCGACTACATCATCAGCGATTACATGGAACGCCTCGGCACACGTCTCAATATTTTGGAAACAGAACTGAAATATGCTTGGCGAGCACTCGATCTGCTCAGTCAAGAATATGTCAGAATGTGGGAACGACTCGAGAGGTTAGAGACGTTACTTGCCGATCAACAGGGTGTAATATCAACTTTACTGGATTTTTACACATGCCGAACTGTCAGCGCCAGAGATCCCATCACTCGATTAGAAGTGATCAGAGAAATATTAGGAAATGGTACTGTCGAAGATGGCATAGAAGAAGGCTTAGATATTGGACGGAGTTCAGTATTGTTAGAACACCAGGAAGAGATAATGGAATCAAATGAAGCATTTTATAAAAGCTTGAATCAAGCCTATCGTGATGATTTAGTATGCGATGAAACATCTAGGCCACCATCACAGTTAGATATGATTTGGGAAGCTCCTGAAGAACCAGATATAGAAATGATGCCAACAAGCTCTAGGCAAATATACAGTTCATCAGACTATAAAGACTATTGTGGATTAAAAGGTGGACCTGTAATTAGCGAAAGAGATTTGGTGCATTTATCTGCTTTAAGTACAATAGATCAAATAACAGTAGATAAATTACATGAATTAGATAGATTGACAACCCAATTACACAAAGATTCCAGAGAATTAAAAGACTTGAAAACGAGGCTTCTTAGTCCCGAAACAAAACTATCAAAACACGACAGGGAAATAGAAGCAAAAGCTCTGGTTGAAGACGGTAACATCATAAATGAACAACTGAAAAGCGTCTATTCAGGCGGTGAAAATTGGGCCATTAACGATATGATGAAAAGTTTTGATGATTTCATGTTAACTGCGCCTAAAGATTCCATTGTAAGAGAAAAATCCCCATCTAGGTTGTCACTTACTGATAATGTTACGGATAGAAATATAGATTATTTGCCACCAACTCTTTCTCCTCGTCGAAAGTTTGTACCAGAAAGAACTACAACGGAACCTTATACGACTGTAACTGGGCGCCTGGCATACAGTTCGGCTGTTGCCAACGCTGAAATAAATGCCGCTAAGGCATCTAAATCACCTAGTGCTCTTTCAAGAGAAAGATTTGAATATAGCTCTCCCTATCAAATTACTGACACTTCCAGACAAAACTATTTTTCTAATAAAGGCTTGTCTCAGCCTTTAAACGAGATTTATAAATCAGGTTCTGAGCAACATTCTCCCTTGTCAATTCATGAAATATACAACGGACCTAGTGCTAACGAATTAAGTTATGAAGATAACAGGCTAAGAAAATCCCCAAGTCCCCCGCCACCGGCACCACCAAATGGGACAGACGGGTTTCCGTCTATAGAGAATAACAACGAACTAGTTGCTCATCAACCAATGCTTTCTACGAGTGGCGCCATGCCACACGATAGTATGCGTTTAAGCCCAAGGTCTCCTAAGTCACCAAAAACATCACCTAAACATGTTAAAAGAGATTCTGCAAATATTGTGGCCGCTAAATCAGATTCTGGATTATCATCAATGAGTGGTTGGTCAAGTCTTGAAAAAAGTCCAGGTTCACCCAAAACTGGAAGAATTACGCACGGAAGTCATGATTCTCATAAAATGCGAGATCCTTCACCACAGCCAATTCAAAGGATGTCGTATGAGATGGATTCTAAGCCCTATATAGAAACACTGGTCGACTCTTATCTTTATGAAGTTGCAAACATGAAGAGCGAATACAACTTATTAAAAACTGAGAATATGACAAAAGAAATAAGTTCAAGGGATTTGAGCAAATTGCAAGGGAAAGTAGACAGTGATTACATGAAAAGCGATATACCTTACTCGGTTACAGATCAAATGACTCAAATCACCAATATCGGGGAATATTATTATGGTAACGAAGCTCCTTCAATATATTCTGTAGCTGGTAATAGGCAACCAATATTCACAACTGTGTACAGTACTCCCAGAGGAATGTTGTCCGAAGATAGAAGTTTTTCCGAATTATTAGATAGAAATGAAATTTCAGAATCTATTGCGAGACCCGCGGTAGATTCTTATCCGCCGGAACCTAGTTATCATGCACAAACTGTAGTGATGTCGGCGGCAAATTCCAATAAACGGCCTCTAACTAGGGCTAATACGATGGGCTCTAACGATCCACATTTTTATCAAAATGGTTATAAAGGACATCGAGCAGGGTATCCTCCTGGTAATCTTACTGATGCTCTTTCATATTACCCAACGTCTACAAGATATGATTCACCTAAACGGACATCTTTAGAAGATCAGATCTCATGGCAAGGTGGTAGTAGATCTCCAACCAGTTCAATGGAAACATCAAGCCTGAAATCACATTCACTGAGTATAACTGAAAGGAAACAATTTCAAAATCAACTACAACAGGAATATTTCAAACAACAACAATATGATCAACGAAATGGTAATGCAATGTATGAGAATCAAGGATTCGAAAAGCAAGCTGGACCTGAACATAGTAAAATGAGAAAAGAGCAGTACGTTGAATCAACCGGAATACTAGTTTCTGAGTCAGGGTATCTATCGATATCTAACAATTTCAAGGGTAAAACTCAAGACAAACAACCCAAAAAACCAAAGAGAACTTCGTCATTAAAGTCTGCTATGTCATCTATGAGTCACTGGCTTCCGGACTTGCATTTGCCTAAGAAACATAGATCACATTCATTACCTTCAGGTGTAGATACAGTGGAACAACCACAGCAAGAAAAGTCCTTAAAAGAAAGGATCTTATCTGCACAAAGGAGGAAAAAGAAGTATCATTTGGTAGCTTCAATGTCGGGTCTGCTACAAAAAGCAAGAAGAAAGCAGCAAGCAAGTCATCAATCACTATCTGACCCGGAAACCTCAGAAACTGAATGGTCTGGAGGTAGGTCAAGTGCTCAATCAGAAGACAGCGATAGCGTGTTTTCTGACTCGACGCATGAAGGCAACATGTTTCCTAAAGTGGCGCCTAAACCTAAAAGAAAAATAAATAATCAAGAAATTGTAGAGCAACAGATGATGATACAAGAGAGAATACAAGAGCAAGGAATAGAATTCGGAGACGATGATACGGAATGTATAATAGAAGAAAATGAAAAACTAGCTGCACCTAATAATGTCATACCAAGAGATAAAAGTGATGATATTGATTTCCATTTTGCTCGTGTTAGTCAAATGAAAAAAGACAACATCCCAAAGTTGGAAAAATTAGACATCGATACTGATATATCTAATGTTGATCTATTTGAAGAAGATGAAAAGGCAGATAACCAATCTCCTGGATCTCTCTTTGCTACGATTGGTGACGTGAAAAAATCGTCAACTGTTTCAGATGAAGGTTTAAGTGAAAGTAATAAATCTTACAGTGGAAGCTCGCAAGAATTTGCAGTTTCTAGAGCTCTGGGAAAGTATCGGTTACGAAAGTCAACGTCCGTCTCAGATGAAAATATTAATGATATATCACCTCCAAAAACGGAAAATGAACAACAAGATGAAATTAATGAGGAATTTATAAACCAACAAAAACAGAAAAGAGTTCGTAAACCGAGTCCACCCGAAGTTGTAAGCTCAATGCCACTGCCAGAAGACTCTAATACTCTACCTGAAAGGAGTCCATCTATACAAAGTACTCGTGGCTTACCGAACAAGTTTCAACCACGGCATCAGCAAAGTTTGGAAATACCAAACAAACATGACGATGATGACAGTAGGAGCACACATTCTTGGAGAAGTGGTTCTCGAGTATCGTCAAGACGACAAAGTACTGAAGACAGCATTGATTCTGAAGACGAATGGTATTGTTATGAACTAAGGAAATTAGAAGAAATGGAGCATCAGTCGCAACTGGAGGCTGAGAGACAACAGACGTTGCCAGAAGAGCCAGAAATTGAAGAAATAGATGAGGACACAGGTGAAAACTTGAAGGAAAAAATGTCGTATGTACTTAGAGAGCTTAAACTAAAAACAGCGACTACCAAGCAAAAGTACGACGAATCTCCAGTCAAAGATACTTGGAAAGATATCACAACTTTCCCTGTGATTGAAGAAACGGTAGACGATATTGAGGATAGGATATCCGATGACGACAAATCGTTTGAAGATTCTGGTTCAGGTGAAACTTCTGGGCCTGACAGTCCAGTGCAAAGCGGTGATGAACTTGATGATGACTATGACATGCCGCAAATCCACCAGGAGCCAGTGCCCCTGGAGGAGCCCCCGCCACAGCAAGACGCTCCTGTCGGGAGCAAATGGAAGCTCCTCAAAGCTTTGAAAGACCGTAAAGCTGAAGAGAAGACATCGGAGACTCCAGCAGCTACTACACCCTCGACCGAGAAGGATAAAGTCAGCGCTGGCGTAAGTTATCTTATGCAAAAGTTTCACGAGATTAGAGTTAAGAGTTAGATGTAAGTTGTTTAGACATATTTATAAGCTGCAGGTTACTTCCACGGTTATTTGAAATAAATCTAATAGTTAGACTGATATACTCAAGCCATTGCTAAAATTATTATCCCGCTTTACATACAAAATGAAGTTACTCGTAATGTTACGTACCTATTACATAGAATAGCAAGTAGGACGTGTAATTGTTATAGTCGTCCATTTAAACAACTTCCAATGAAAAATAACGCAAGTTATTTACTTCAATTTCCCCGAAAGCAGGGCTCTTTTAGAATATTTTAATTTACACGTTAATTTAGGTAGTTTTGACCTAATGAACTAACTGCGGTTGTGAGAAATATTTCAACCAGTTTCTTTTTCTCCATGTACTGCTAAATATGTATTTGAATACATAGAATAGGGTGCTCGAATATACAATATTATACTTATATGATATTTACTCACCATTAATGCTCTTTCTATTTTATTGAGGCAATAATTAGGTATAAACCAACGCAATAGGGTACTAAGAACTTTCTATATGTATTAAAGGATTTTTACATGAAGCTTAATATGATGATATTCAACTAAACAATTATACAATTTTAATAAAGGTTTGCTTGACGATATTTATACTTGAAATATAATGGTAAACTTTACATACAATTTAATATACTCAGTATTATATGTGTTTGTTGCTTGATAGATATTGTTTGGTAATGTTAGTGATATATTATTGAATTTGCTGTCTATGATTAAATTCATCCATGTATCGGCTTGGGGAGCATATTGTCGTACAAAATTCATTCATGATCATATCATCGCATATCAGAGAAAGATGTTCCTTTTATTTATAGAAAAATCGAGATAAGACACATTTCTCAGTCACGAATACATATTCACTATTTTCAATACATAGTAATTCACACTTAAAGTATTGGGCAATACTTTACACCCGACTACGGTACTGAAAATTATAGATACAATTAAATGATTTATTTACAATATATTAGTAAACTTAAACCTTTAGGAATTTTACTTATGAAATGCCAGCAGATATACTCTTCTAGTTGAAAAAGGTAATATGCTTCACTGACCTATAAAAAGCCATGGGCATTTTTTTCAAAAGTTATTAAAAAATACTTACAGGTTAAAAATAACCACAAAACACCATACATATCTAAACACTTACATATGAATGACAAGAATATTATTAATATATTTATAATAATTATATTTATGTCTCACCGTAGTCGGGTAAATATAAAAATATTTTCTTCCGAGAAACTACTAGTACCTATTTAATATTATATTCCCCATCTATTTTTGAAGACATTTCACTATCATTACATAACTTTCTCAATCGAAAGATCGATATAATAATCATAATATAATTAAATACATAAAAATAAACATAACGTATTTACTAGATGTCACACGGCTTAGGTAATCGTATAGCTATTTACACGTACATAAAATATAGCTGGCACTTTATGTAATAACATATTTAGCTGAAAGTCTTAGATGTTCAATGATAATGTGTAGAATTATGATAATTATATTAGTATGGGCAGATTTGATAATTTTTTAGCGAAATTTTTAATTAATAAATTTGCAAATTTTACTGTTTATAAATTATTATTAAAATTGGGACAATGTACGGTATGACAAATTGGGTTCGATGACTTTTTGATCCATATTTTTCAGTGTTAATTTTAACTGTTGCAAATCAAAAGTTTAAGACATCATTATTCATAAACTGCCCAAGCGTTATTACTATTGTTAAATATACTTAACTGTGTTTTAATTATGAGGTTAATTCTCCATGTAAGCTACTTTAAGTGTTAAAATGTATCATTAAGTTTCTATGACAAATATATTTATTGTTTTATAAACTGTGAGTTAACTCAATAGCCCTAACATATAAAAAAATAAAAAGGCTATATACTAGGCATAAAGTTCAGTAATTTGCCTTTAATGCTAACAATAAAACAATAAAACTACCAATAGTATATATCTACGTATACTCTATAATTTGACTAAATTGACGTCTAAAGTGCTACTCGACTCAACTCATAAATATTCGTCATAGAAAATTAATCACAACGTAAATGTATTGTTGATTGTTATTTGTTTTCAATAAATAAATGTTAGCTTTTTATTTTAGTTTTTATTTTGTTTTATTTATTGTGTTTTTTTTTGTTTTTAGAATGGCTCCGGTGGCTTCAACGACCAAGGTGGAAGAGGAAATGGGTATGTGAACTAAAGCACTATATTTTACCACAAAAAAAACTCATCGACTACAAGGCTTTGTAAAACTATAACATTCTTTCATTTTTTTCGAGTTTTTTTTCAGTTAATTTCTCATATGCAATGTTAAAAAGGTATGTGAACTACTAGTATTAACTGTGTCTAAACCAATCCATTTTTATAGGCACCCCAGTGATAATCCGTTCTACAGTAACATTGACAGCATGCCCGACATCAGACCTAGAAGAAAATCCATCCCCCTCGTATCAGAACTTGTAAGTAACGTTTTAATTTTCTTTATCAATACAAACCTATCTCTATTATTACGAATCTGATGGAAGTTAGCTATTTTTCTCTCGGGCCGGTTTCAATTCGCTATCTTGAAATTGACTGAGGCTATTTCAAAGGGAATATCTTCATTTAATAAGCCTTTATCTGTATCCAGGGTTATGGAAGGTAGATATTTGAAACTGGTCGTAAATGTTAACAGCTCGCATCGACGTACGCTTCCTGAAGCTTAGTAATATTAGGCGCGTAATAAATGTTTTCTTCTACACGGAAAATTTCCATATTATTGTGTGTTTTGAACAATTTATGGGGAGATTATTAAAATAAAATTGAACCTTTAAATTTTAGAGTATTGGTTAAATTAAAAAAAAAATACATCCTATTTATGACTTTGCTATAAAATATCACAAAACGTGGGCGAAGTATGAGTTTTATTAATTAAAAGATTCCAATCTGGTTTGTGACAAAATGTCCTCTCCCCATTTGTTGTTCGAATAGAAAATCCAAAAAAATAAAAGAGGCCTTTGATCCCTTCTCTCTTCATTGATGTCTCAATGTTACCTGTATTGTGTTTTTCCTTCTGATCTTTACTACTTAGATGGCCTTTAACCTATTCTTAGATACCAATCCAACCCCAAACAGTACCGTGTAAGAAATTATTAGGGGTCACCGGAACAAAATCTACAGTAGCGGAACCATAGTCACCGAATGAACGACTCTAATTCCTGATAAAAATTAATAATGTCATTGCATTTTACCCCCTTACCATGGACCCGCAGGTTCTCAAGGTATTTCTATCCCAATAACACTTCTTTTCTATGCATGCAGTTCTGAACGACAGTGAAAAGTTAAAATTTTGGATTCATAAATCTTTGATCAAGATTTTTTCCTTTTCACTCACTGTACATAGTGTGCTTGCATCGAAATTAATTTGATTTGATTTGGCCTCTGCATGATTCTGCTTTAGATCATTCTTCAGATGTTGGTTAAGTATAAAAGGTAAAGCTACATAATAATGTTATACATCCAACAATTGCATAACACCATCACAGCCTACATAAACGAGATATGAAAAAATAAAATAAAATTCCACACTGGGAACATGCACGTGCTTGCCGATTTCGTTTTCATTGCGAAGCTTCAATTTCACAGCAAATATTTATTTTTGCGACTGAAAAGTCTTTTTCATCACAACATCAATTAAACATGATCCCCCAAATGTTATACTGTTTCAATGTTGTACCAAATCTCACAAACATACACATTTTACTTTACACGCACTTACAATTACTTTTTAGTGTAATCGGACGAAATTTTCATCAGTATAAGAACTACTGAAATTTTCGAAATGGTAGATAAGATTTTCTTAAAAGACAAGCTTAAAAACAGCTTTTGAAAGCATGTGTAGCTTCAAATTGCAAATTATATGAAACAATTCTCAATTTTCTAGACAAGTTAACATAGCAATTTTACAAAATAATGTAGTTAGGTAGGCAATACTAAGCTTGATTAGATATAGCAGACACGAGACTCAGTGCCTTGTGCAAACTGAGGAAGAACTACCTAAGCTGTTTATTCCCGTTGCTCATATATTCTCTGCTGTTTAGACAATGGCCGCAACGAAGAGGAATGCAGGTTTGACATCAGCTGTGCACCGGGCAACGTTGAATGACGAAGAATTGGTGAGTTTCTAGCTATATCAACACTTTATAGAGGTTACTAATATAACAATGACTTTCTAAATTTCCTATTTGATAGAGGATCTTACTATAATTAAATTTTTTGACTCGATTGCTCAGTCTTAAAGTATCTTCCAGAAAATGCACGTATACAAGAAAACCTTGCAAGCCCTCATCTATCCAATATCATCGACCACGCCCCATAACTTCGTTCTTTGGACGGCGACTTCGCCCACTTATTGTTACGAGTGTGAAGGACTACTTTGGGGCATCGCCAGGCAAGGTGTAAGGTGCACCGAATGTGGTGTCAAGTGCCACGAAAAGTGCAAGGATTTGCTCAATGCTGACTGTCTGCAGAGTAAGTGGAGTCTTGAGGTGGTCTATAGGTATCGTAGACTTTAAGTGATGGGAATTTGTTTCATTGAAGCAATAGAAGATTTTATAGAATTAAGTATATTCTTATTACAGTAAAAGAATGAAAGAAATTCCTATTTTTCATTTATAAAATGTATTAAATAAAACATAATGGAGAGGTTTAAAAGAGACAGTCTGCTGTAAAATTATTGTTCATCAATTTTGGTATTCTAGTGATCAATATTTTTTTGCTAAGCAAGCTCTTTTAAACCTACGACATAAAAATTGATGTTCTGTAAAATATCAATGTACATTTTTCAATCACACAAAAAGATAATCAAAATGCTGTGACTGAAAAACCAGATCTAAATCTAAAGAGCGTCACTTTGTGAAGAGCTTTAATAACGTTCAGAGAGCGCGAAATGTTTAGGTTTTTAGAGTTGGCTGGGAAGCGCAGTTCCCTCCTTATTAAACTCAAGTGAGTCAAGAACCACTTGACGGGTCACTCGTTGTAGACAAGATCTTTGGATACACAACGTCGCAGCAGAAAATCAATATTTAATGCACAGTCTCTAAAGGAACTTGTACTTCAAGCGCTCCGTTGCTCAGCGAGCTTAGACCGTTCCGCTCTGTGTAATTTGATTATTTACGTAATTTTGGCTGTCTTCTATCAAGTTAGCCTAGATTGTAAGTCATTGAAGCTTTTAGATTTACTTGGCTTGTGATTTGACGTGAATCGCTTATTGATTTTAAACGTGACAACAATAATTAGAGTTGCAGATAAAATAGGTTTAAAATAACGATAGAAACCAATAGAAATGACGTGATTTCGAAATCAAAATTGGAATCGGGTATGAACGACGTAGTTACATAAGTCGGAAGTGGAAGTAAGTCCACAGCCCCACACTGAGGGAGTTTCAATGGTACTTAATGGAGAGCAAGTCTTGTCGAGAGTTATGACCTTTGTGCCCGCACTTTGATCAAGTCTACACTAGATATATAACGGGGACTAGATTTATCATTTCAAATGATAGTTATCTATTTGTTGGAAATCAGTTTCGTAAATTATGGGCATTGTTCCTTTATTATCTTAGACTGTCGTCCGTTAGAAGTTTTCGTCGTTAACGACAGATGTAATAATGATGACGATAATTGCCGCTAAAACAATGAAGTGACGCTCTTTAATGTATAAATGTTAATATAAGACTTTTAGATGTTTACCTAATTTATTAGATTCCATTCTCTAGGTGATGTCTGTGTTAAAAGGTAATAAATGGATCAAAATCCAGAATGTCGTTGTAGCGATAAATTAATCCCATAATTAGTTCGATTGGTGTGCATGTGTAAAAATTTTTGCATGTGTCAATCGCTGTACATCAGTGATCCAACATTTTTCACGTACGAGAACACAGCTAGGACCATTCGTCAGAAAGACACGACTAGCGACATCACCAGGAATCACCCAATCAATAGGAATAATCCGTTACTCTATAATTTATATCGTTGTGGTAATTTTGTTTCTGTGTTGTTTATTTATCTACCTATTTCTTCATGTTTACTCTGACCTCATATAATGGAAATAGCATGATGTGTTTACCCTTCCTAACAAATGATTTGACCATTGCTTTATCGGTGTGCATGGCTATCGGTGCGATACACAGTTTATATTATATTCCAAATTTTATTATTCCCATGATATTCGGTTCTAGATTGACATTGCACGATCATGTAGGCGAGCAGTCGTTAGGTGAACCGCGTTTACTAATAATGTTTATTAACAATTTTAAGATCATCGACTGCACGTCATTTCCATTACTAGTCTACACTTTGAAATTTATATTTGAATTTATTAATTTTACATTTACTTAAATTCTAACGGTGATTTAGTTTCAGTTCGATTTTATTCTCGATTCGATTTGATTTAACATTGGGAATGGTTAAATCTTTTTTCCTGACGTAAGTATTATTGATTCTTATTATTTTATTATTTTTGTTGTTTATTATTTTTATACTGTGCTGTGTATTAGTGAACAATTCTATGGAATGAGATGTTTTCGAAGTGTGGACATGTAGCTCACGTAGATAGGGTTCGGTCCTGTCATCCGTTAGTTCCTTTCGGGTTGCCCCGCCCAGCGCCGAAATTGTTAAAGCCCTATTCAAATAAATTACTTGTGTTATGTACTGTTATTTACCCTACTTTACATTTTACACTATCTTACACACCGTTTTTCTTACAAATCGGTTTAGAAGCTTTACAAACACGAACGCCTAAACAAATCCGACAAATGCCACGTGTTGTTACGATGTGCCTGTTAGCAATGTGTGCACGCAATCCAGTGTCTGTCCACTTCTATATTATATGTGGTCCTTTAGTTTATTTATTTTCAATATTATGATTTATAGAGTTCCACGTTTCTGTATTAATTTTACTATCCTTATGTTTTCACTTCTGAATCCCTGAGGATGTTCAGCGCTTTAAATGATTAACGTATCAATTTGTATATATGTTATGAGAGCGTTAATAAGTGCCATTGAAAACAATGTAAATGGACAAACAAACAATACTGATACATACAAAGACAGAGGGTGTTTTAGTGAGCGATACAGTTCCAATGCTTTGGATATTTGACAGATTGTTAGTAAAGAACTTCGTATTAATAATCTGTCAATGTGCATAAAGCTATTCAAGTAATGCATTGAACTGTATTGAGTTTTGTTTATCAGGCGCCGTGCTCAGATCCGCTCCGGCTGGCGCCGCTCAAAGTCGCCGACCTGATCAGATCTGACATACATAAACTTTGCTAAATTTACATATCGAAGTTGGAGTCTTGTCAGGTTGGGGCCGAGAGTGGCCGTAGCGGGTGTGGGCGCGGGGCGGGGGGCCGTCCCGGCGCATCCCGCAACTAACAAGAACTACATTGGCACCGCCTGATCAGTGTGTTTCGCAGGGGCGGCCGAAAAGTCTTCCAAACATGGCGCCGAAGATAAAGCCAATTCCATCATCACAGCTATGAAGGAGAGAATGAAACAACGTGAACGAGATAAACCCGAAATTTTCGAACTTATCAGGTAATGATAACTCCAATTTTGATCTTAAATGATGTTTAAATTCCAAACTTTGTTCGGCGAATTGCTTTAAATGGGTCGGATTCAGGTATATGACTTTATTTTCTCCAACAATACCTTCTAAGCATCATCACTACTTTGCCTCTATCACTATTAGCTGAAATTACAGTATCACATAAAATTGCAATAGCTAAACTGCACCTAATTATCACCCCCCTTTAAATCCATTTTATATAATCGAGATCGCTTATGAAAGCGCTGATTCTGCCGATATCATAAAAGTAACATTGAATATCATATAAAAAGCCGTTGAGTAAATTGAAAACATCGGAAAGCAATCGCTGACACGAGTGTGTATGTGACAGACGCGTGTTCAGCATCGAAGGGGAGCCTCACTCGGCGCACATGAGCACAGTGAAGCAATCAGTCCTCGACGGTACATCAAAATGGAGCGCGAAGATCGCCATCACAGGTTCGATTGAAGTACAGTGTTTGCACTAAATGTTCCTCTCTAGGATCTAGGTACCGGCGGCGGCGAAACAACAAAAGGCATAAAAACACAATACAAACACAACACTAAATTGTATTCAATCTTTCGTTTCATGTGGCGGCCAGGCGGACTTTTAACGTCGACCCAGACACTCACATTGACAGTCTAGAACAGGCCAAGCAAGTCACTATAGAAGGAACATCAAAGTGGTCTTGCAAGATCGCCATTACAGGTTTGCGGTGGTCTTTTGCGGCTCCGAACCGCACGCTCGCAATTTTGATACTATTAGAAAGACTCTTCGCCTGAATTCTCTTTTCCCTTGTTTTTGATATCTGCTTCAAATTATGATTTACGTAATATTAAGAACAATAGCGTCATAGCGTTGTTAAAATTACATGCTAAGTTGAATTAAGTAAAAGCTTAAGTAACCGTAAGCCGCAGCTTCAGCAGATATCAAAAAATAAATCTATTGCATATCTATACTTCAAATACTTACCCGAACAATCACGGTCGTTAATGCACCGCCTCAATCACTTCCATCGATAAAAAATGTAGCTTGATTTAACCATTAACACTTAAGGAAATTCCACGAATCTAACACTTCACTCAAGTTTGTTATAATGATAATACAGATTCAATTATTCTTGTCACGCACACGAATTTTATACTCCCTGAACACTGAAATGACACGATTCAAACCACGTTCATTTATAATGATTGCAAAACCACAACTCAGCAGCACGTCTGCTGAATTGACACAAATTGCATGAGAGTCACAAATTAACAATAAATGTTACAATTATGAGTGGATTGTCAAAGCTCACTGTAACATGAATGGTGATAGGGCTTCACTTCACGAACATTAACCTGTTTAATTTTCAGTGCGACGACGATAGAAACCTATACTTCAGTAGTCGTTTGTAAGTGAATGAAAATTTAGAAGGAATTATAGCATGCCGAATGAAGGACCCCAATTATCCCGAAATTTCTGCCTCTCTACTGTTACTGCCAATAACTTTTCGATTCGTGAAAATTCCAATACCATTAGACTTGATTCCCGCGCATATCTTTATACTTCTTCTTTGAAACTTTCTTCTTGGTCGAAGTTTGCATTAGAAGTTGCGATAATGTAGGCGCTATGTTCAACTTGTTTTAGAAATCGAATTTGGGCATAGATAAAAAGTTTGGTAGTTTGAAGCTAGTGTCTTCTTCTTTGACCCCGACCCGTCTGATCACACGAAACCCCGTTCATAGATTTCCAAGAGATTTTAGCACAGAATGCCTAATTTGGTAAGTAAGGTAGAAGATAGCTTGGTAAGGTTATCTTTAGAGTAATAATAAGCGTAAGTTGAGGCTAGCTTTATCCGCTAATACCGCTTCAGGGCGAAATATGTAACCGCAATGTGTAACATCTCATAAAAACATGTACTTTAGTTATGAAACAACCATGAATATGGATGCATATTACTTTCGAAAGATTTACCAGAAATACGTTTGCTCATATTTACTGAACCATGCCGGAGGGTTTGGAGATATTCTGCTATATTATTTTTATTATACGTCGAGATCCACTGGAGTGGAATATTTGAAATATTATTTCTGTAAGTAAAATATTGGGCTAAGATTGCCTCTGCATAAGATTCCGCTAAAATACTAGTCTATGAAGTATGTACGTAAAAAATACAATGTTGAATACCTGATAACAAAGATTTATGTAATGATGAAATACTGAATTGGCCCTTCGTGGGCAGTTATTTGTGCACAAGGCCTCATCGCGAAGGATAAGAGTGGAACTTCAGACCCCTACGTAACCGTCCAAGTAAGCAAAGTGAAGAAGAGAACAAGAACTATGCCTCAGGAATTGAATCCCGTTTGGAACGAAAAGTTTTACTTGTAAGTATAGCACGAAAAAATAAAAATTCTCCTTTTCCAAGGCTTGTATTAAATTAAATAAGTCAAAAGTTTTTATTTCATACAAACCTATCACACGTTCATACAAAACCTCAAAGTCTAGGTTGACGTTTCCGAGGACTAGATCTTATGGAGAAGAACCTACAAAGGACTCCATAGTAACGCTTTTCAACAAATGCAATTATATTTGTATTTGTACTCCAATTGTATTTGTACCTGCTTACTTAATATGCATGTTTTGTTCTACAGTGAATGCCATAATTCGTCTGATCGTATCAAAGTGAGAGTATGGGATGAAGATAACGATTTGAAATCAAAATTGCGACAGAAATTGACGAGAGAATCTGACGACTTTTTGGGTCAAACGATCATCGAGGTAAGCAGATCACAAAATCTTGTTTTTTTTTTTCACTTTCATTGAAATACTATACTTTTTTATACAAAATTATACGGAATTTGTAGAAAGTACCTTGATAAAGTAATCCATCAACATCAATTTATCATAGTCTTGTCGTATCCTTGACAAGTGAACTATGATGAAAATCTTCTGCGGAGTCTAGTCTCATAGGTAATAAATATTTATTAGGTAGCAAAATTTGTTGGTATTTCTATCCCTTGTGGCGATAGCGAGTTCCGTCAACATTTTTATTTCTATCAGTTTTATTTATTTTGATGAAATAGTCATTACTACTCAATCATTATGTTTTCATCGGTGAACTTTAGTCTAATATCGATAACTCATAAAATACATGTAATGAAACTACAATAACAGATCCTTATTTTTGTTTTTGATATATTATGTGTCAAATAAGAGATACAGTGTAACCATTTTTTTTCTGATCTTCAATTTAATTATCTTCATTTGTTCAGGTACGAACCCTATCAGGCGAGATGGACGTCTGGTATAACCTGGAGAAGCGAACAGACAAGTCAGCAGTATCTGGAGCCATCAGACTGCATATCAACGTGGAGATCAAGGGCGAGGAGAAGGTGGCACCATATCACGTCCAGGTCAGTGCTAGAATTAGTCACATGTAAATAACAGGAACATCTCAAAAAGAGAATTTTGTTGTATTTAAGTTTTGCGTGAAATGAAATGACAAACTTCGATTTTAAAACACCAACTCTCTAAACGAATAAATCAAATAAAAATACCTCTAACTTTTGTGGCTTCGTAACTTTCGACAAACGAAATACGAACAATGTCGTCCATAAAATCGGAGAAATTACAACCATGGATTCTGAAAGGGCAACGACCTTTGGTGATGTAGTTCATAACATTTATTCCTTTCCTTGCGTTTTATCAACAATGTTTTCCAATTCGCAAGTCAACAGGTTGTTGAGGGCATTGGCACCATGCCCCTTGGCCTACAGCCAGCGGTGGTCGTAATTACTTGTTATTTATTTATTTATTTATTTATTATACTTTTTGCACACGTATTATACAAATAATGTACAAAGGCGGACTTAACGCCTTAGGCGTTCTCTACCAGTCAACCTGTTCAACCTGTTATTTAACGCAACTACTGAACTTGACAAAAGATATTTGATATTGTTTCGTACTAATTCCTTTTGGAGCAAGTGATTGATTGAAGAAAATCAAGTCTGTCGTTTTATTAATTAAAGCAGTCAGTTTTAATACATCACATTATTGCTTTAGGTACAAAGCACAAAGCATCTTGATTACCGAAATACGAGAAGTAAATATTATCCAATCGAAGGAAAGAATATCTTTTAAAGCCGTCTTTCATATAATCCTTCCAAACTGATACTATTCTTCCACTATAATATCCTGCAGAGCTGGCTGATCTTCTTAAATAAGAACAGCCAGCTATCAGAAGTGGCTGAAATCGGCCTTGGACGCCATTATTATTTCCAAATAACTACAATTACCTTAATT
>NWSH02000537.1:8879661-8912426 GCA_002382865.2 Heliothis virescens
TTTTTTTTTTTCACTTTCATTGAAATACTATACTTTTTTATACAAAATTATACGGAATTTGTAGAAAGTACCTTGATAAAGTAATCCATCAACATCAATTTATCATAGTCTTGTCGTATCCTTGACAAGTGAACTATGATGAAAATCTTCTGCGGAGTCTAGTCTCATAGGTAATAAATATTTATTAGGTAGCAAAATTTGTTGGTATTTCTATCCCTTGTGGCGATAGCGAGTTCCGTCAACATTTTTATTTCTATCAGTTTTATTTATTTTGATGAAATAGTCATTACTACTCAATCATTATGTTTTCATCGGTGAACTTTAGTCTAATATCGATAACTCATAAAATACATGTAATGAAACTACAATAACAGATCCTTATTTTTGTTTTTGATATATTATGTGTCAAATAAGAGATACAGTGTAACCATTTTTTTTCTGATCTTCAATTTAATTATCTTCATTTGTTCAGGTACGAACCCTATCAGGCGAGATGGACGTCTGGTATAACCTGGAGAAGCGAACAGACAAGTCAGCAGTATCTGGAGCCATCAGACTGCATATCAACGTGGAGATCAAGGGCGAGGAGAAGGTGGCACCATATCACGTCCAGGTCAGTGCTAGAATTAGTCACATGTAAATAACAGGAACATCTCAAAAAGAGAATTTTGTTGTATTTAAGTTTTGCGTGAAATGAAATGACAAACTTCGATTTTAAAACACCAACTCTCTAAACGAATAAATCAAATAAAAATACCTCTAACTTTTGTGGCTTCGTAACTTTCGACAAACGAAATACGAACAATGTCGTCCATAAAATCGGAGAAATTACAACCATGGATTCTGAAAGGGCAACGACCTTTGGTGATGTAGTTCATAACATTTATTCCTTTCCTTGCGTTTTATCAACAATGTTTTCCAATTCGCAAGTCAACAGGTTGTTGAGGGCATTGGCACCATGCCCCTTGGCCTACAGCCAGCGGTGGTCGTAATTACTTGTTATTTATTTATTTATTTATTTATTATACTTTTTGCACACGTATTATACAAATAATGTACAAAGGCGGACTTAACGCCTTAGGCGTTCTCTACCAGTCAACCTGTTCAACCTGTTATTTAACGCAACTACTGAACTTGACAAAAGATATTTGATATTGTTTCGTACTAATTCCTTTTGGAGCAAGTGATTGATTGAAGAAAATCAAGTCTGTCGTTTTATTAATTAAAGCAGTCAGTTTTAATACATCACATTATTGCTTTAGGTACAAAGCACAAAGCATCTTGATTACCGAAATACGAGAAGTAAATATTATCCAATCGAAGGAAAGAATATCTTTTAAAGCCGTCTTTCATATAATCCTTCCAAACTGATACTATTCTTCCACTATAATATCCTGCAGAGCTGGCTGATCTTCTTAAATAAGAACAGCCAGCTATCAGAAGTGGCTGAAATCGGCCTTGGACGCCATTATTATTTCCAAATAACTACAATTACCTTAATTCCTGCAAACTTTTTAAGAAAATAATGATTAAATGCCTTGTATGCTATCACTCACAGGTAAACTAAATCAACACAAAGTTTACAGGAAACCGTAGACTGAAATTGTACTTCAAAATTATACCATAACAAAGTTATAAAACAGTTTAGCAAAATTCTTCGCAAAATCGGGATACCCAATCAATTTCTGGGTTTATAATTAAATTCGCCAGAAGTCCCAAAAGTTTTGAAACATTTTTCGCTCGAATCGTTCTTTTATATCATCAATTCGAATTACATTGGTCGTTTATTACAGGCTGACTTCAGTTTTGTTAAGCATACAATCAAATCTAGTTGTAGAGTTGAAGGTAGCTAGAACCCAGATGCGGGAACTGAATGGACCAACTTTTCGGAATAAATGTGAAAAGTTTGTGTAGCCGGTTAACTAAGCGAAACTGCTAGCTAATGCAAAAGTATAATTTCTTGGTCACATTCGGCCCAAGAGGGGTGTTGGGGAACTGTGGCCAGTTTTGTGATGCAAATAATTTAAGCTGGCTATTTTATGTCGGTAGCGCGACCTCTCCCGTTGGGAATTTTAATGTTTATTTTCGAGCAAACTTCGGCCGACGAACAAATTAAAGCTGATGATATTAAAATTTCTTTATACAGAATCAAATTGAATGTCTCATCATTAAATTTTGGTCTCGCTAAGTTTTTTGCCGAAATAATGTAAGTTCTTGAAATGATGAGGCATTCCGTGTTTTTTGTCTAAATTTTAATAATGATACCTATTATTATCTTATTTTGATTGATGGTACTAGAAGATGGATTAGTTAAAATATTATCTACAACATTTTAATGCTGTCCTTGGGTTAAGTGTAGGTTAGGGGAAGATAAATTGGTTATGATAAACCTTTTATTACAGTAAACAAATAGAACTAAAAATTGAAAAAACTCTCAACTTTCATCTTCACAAATCTTGAAATATTATGTTTCATTGTAAGCATGACTCTAATATTTATTAAACTTTTCAAGCACCTAAAACCAATAACAAAGCAAACGGTCAAAAGCCTTGAATCACCGCCCACGTCAAAAGCTTCTAAACTTGAAGAAAAAATAATGAGACAGCAATAAATCTTTGAGTCAACAATGAATTGGTTTACGAAAATAAATGCGCTTCAATAGATAACAAAACAATAGGTATCGATGTATATTTACACAATATGAAGGGAAGGCTAATGAAACATGGTCCTCGTTAAGGTAAAGAAGAATTGTAGGTATTAATTATTGCTACACATTTTTTTATTAAAGTCAGGCTGACCCTTGCATATCATCGTTTGCAAGATAAAATTAAGTCAAATTAATTTGATACATGTTGTTTCTAATTAATAATTATAACTGTTTATTTCAAATAAGTACCAAATTGGTTTCTATTTACGTTCCTAAGGTAGAATTAACATGTCAAAATTCTGCAGTCAATATTAAATATATCGTGATGAATCTTTACTGGGAAATAGAACTTCATTTATAGATAACATCAGTCTTGTTAAATCTACAAAGACCCCGATCTCATCCGTAATAGGTATGGCTCTTAGTAGATGTCAAGTCTTGAGCTTACTCAGAATTTAATTTCAATTTGAAGCACGCTTTTAAATCAATTTTAAGAAGGGATTTTTGTAAGAATTTTTGCTTACAAGGATTTTCTACTTTGGCGGGGTTTTATATTTTTAAATTACTTTTGTGTCAATACCCTGATATTTTATGCTTAGCTATACAGAATAAAGACTAAACTTAGCTAAAACAGAATTAGAAATATAAAGCCTTGTTTTTTAATGTCTTGTTGATTAATTTAAAATACCTTTTTCTTAATAATCTTTTCATGATAGTCCAAGGTTATTTACTGAAACATTGTTAGAAGACCCTCAAACTAGACAAGCCAATATTTAATTTACACTTAATTAATCTACTAAGACTTACGTGAACAAGTTTGGAACATTAATGACATGTTACATAACGTGGTCTCTAATGAAATTGGTCTTCGCTTGCATGAAATTATAATATGAGGCTATTAATCAAAGTATATTGAACTTGACTAAAATGCTTGAGTGGTAGCTAAAAGTTTTTTTTTTTTATACTGGCCTATAATATTTTTTATAGTTTTACAAAAGGAAAGTAGCTAGAAGGACTTTCTTTTTTACTTTCCTTAGTACGTATTCAATGAAATTTTACGGTACTAAATCGAATATGTTTTTAGAGTATAAAATGTATTGTTTAAAAAGAGGTCAAGCTAAAGTATGTACACCAGAAAATATTGCACTAAAATTCAGTTACAAATAACATAACGATACAAAACGACAAAGTTTCTTAGAATAACGTTACTGTAAAATGCAGCTAGACAAATTGTATGCTTTTAGATTTTACTAGCTCCATGCATTGTAGTAGGGACTTTATACCTAAAACTTTATACATTACTGGCTATTTTCCCGCAATTTCACCCACTTCCCGAAATAACTAATTCCCTAACCTTCTTTCGTATTTTTTAAATATTTTGGACAATATCTTCTCCTGATTACAACGAATACAACAAAGAAAGAATTATCGAAATCGGTCCAGCCGTTTAAGCGTGATTCTATGACCAGAAAAAATAGTGGGTGATTTTTAGGGTTCCGTACCCAAAGGGTAAAAAGGAACCCTATTACTAAGACTTCGTTGTCTGTCTGTCTGTCTGTATGTCTGTCTGTCTACCTGTCTGCCTGTCTGTCTGCCTGTCTGTCTGTCTGTCTCCAGGCTGTATCTCATTAACCGTGATAGCTAGAATGCTGAAATTTTCACAAATGATGTATATCTGTTGCCGCTATAACAACAAATACTAAAAATTAAAAAAATATATTAAGGCTGTTGATTTATATTAATTAATTGCAAAATTGTGTACTAGTAGCGCCATCTATTAGAAATAATGTGCAACTTAAGTAACTCACACTTGACCATTCCTATTATTCTTTTTTCATAGATAATGGTACGGAACCCTTCGTGCGCGAGTCCAGCTCGCACTTGGCCGGTTTTTATATTATAGATCCATCTATTCTGGAAGTAAAGATGTGGTTACACCAGTAGAAATCAATAGAGAATAGATACTAAGTAATAATGGCGTCCTAGCCGATTGCCGGCCACGGCGGCCGTTCTCATATAAGGAGATCAGCCAGCTGCGCAGGACATATTATAGTGCACACGCATTTGCGCAGACACAGGTGCACTCCCTATTCCCTCACTCTCATAATCCGATGGGACGGAAAATCCGACACGACCGGAGAGAGATTAGGCGCAGGACCGACATTAACGTGCTCTCCGATGCACGGGTGTATCAATCACCAACTTCCAACTCCGGGCTGCTTTGTGAAAGTTTCTAAAACCCACAAAGCGATTTCGGCCCGTCCCAGGAATCGAACCCGAGACCTCGTGATCAGCAGTCGGCTATGCGACCACTAGACAAAATATACTTTGAAAAGTTTAAACACAAAGTCTGGGCTGTGTTTGAATATCAAATATTGAATTTGTTAGAAATTTATCCAGTTATCTCGCTTTAATTTTAAGTAAACATTGTATTTAATTGGTTAAGGTTATGTTGACCAAAAAGGCTATCGACTTTATCAATTCTGTAAGTTGGTTTAACTAATTTACAGTCGAAGTCTTCGTCAAGAATAAGTATAACTAACTTTTATTGTATTTTGTCTAAAAAAAATTAACGCAGTGATTTTGATGCCGAATTAATTATTCCCATATTTTTGTCGTTGTTTTCTCTATTTAGTATTCGAGCAATTATTATCATGGTAGGGGACACGACGAAATGTACAAATATCTATTATGCCAACATGATATTGTGAAAAAACATTAAAACATTTTTATTAATACATAAATGACCTAAATAGAAATATCTTACATTACATCTGTAAAAATCCCAACCTGATTCAAACAGTCTGGTAAAAACACAATCCTTAAACTTCGTGACTTCCCATCGAGGTAAAATCCAATATTATTAAATGTTGCGACGTCGGCCGGCTAAGAGTTTCTTTTTCACATTATACGGAGTTCTGCTTTCAGATTTTTAATAGAAAAATAACACTGTTTGAGCTTGTTTCCCCGTGGGGTTTTGCCTGAACATGAAAAGGCTATTGGTCTATTTAAAATTGATACTTTTTAAAGGATATAAAATATGGCGTGTAATGGATTTCATGAATTTTCAGACTTTTTTCAACAGTCCATAGTATTTATCTTTATTATTCTGCATCGGGAATTCCACATTCACTAAAGTTTGAATTATATTTTTAAATATATTAAGATTAACTTCATAACGGTGGAAGTAATCAATAATAATAATATAATTTATTAGAAACTAAGTGCAGAAAAA
Organism: Heliothis virescens; assembly: GCA_002382865.2. NCBI lineage: Eukaryota > Metazoa > Arthropoda > Insecta > Lepidoptera > Noctuidae > Heliothis > Heliothis virescens. Next base: position 8,885,544 of record NWSH02000537.1, read on the forward strand.
AAGTGAATGTATTTTCTTAAAAAAAAACGATATCTATATTTTATACAAGCTTGTTTAGACATATTGAGAACCTTTTCGCGTTATCGGACTGACGCGCAGCTCTTGTTGCGATATTTAGAGCAAATCCTTAAACGTAGATAAAGTATTCTTTTAGTTTATTTTTACATTTATTCTTTTATTTTTAAACGTCCAACTATGTTCATGACTAATTCAAGTAAAAGTATTTCTTGTAAATCTTTCATAAGTCATGCTAAATACAAATTAAAAACAACAATAATTGAAAATTGCATTAAAGAAACTTGTGCCCTCCCTACTATTTTATCCCTAAGTTTAAACTTTCAGTCTGAAAACTAATGACAGCTATCAGCTTAGAATAAGTAACGCTCCAACTCGCCTCATTAGAATTATGCTAAGCAAATATTACTTCACCAAAGTCTGATAATATAAATTAAAATTTCAAACTATTGTTAGTTCGAGTTTGTTTTAAATTATTCTCAACTCAACGCTAGTAAAACGGAGCACTGTTTGTGATGAAAATAAAGAAGTTTGAAGTACGTTTTAAACTATACGAACATAAAGACCAACACTCGAGATATAAAGAAAATAGGGATCGCTATTATCTAGGAGAAGTTTTCTCGTTTAAAAGGGAACTAATAGAAGTGTTTTTGGCATAATTGTTTATGAAAACTGAGATAAATTTACAAAGAGGTAAAGTTATGCATTTTTGAAAGCTTCTTTCACAACAAAATTATCGATATTAATTTTGATAATAAAAACTTCGTGGTTAGTCTTCATATTTTTCCATATCCTCCTGCCTTTTTATAAATTTCCCTTTTAATTTCTACTGCCTCCCAATATAATTTGGGGTTGATGCAGTTGATGCAAATTTTCTTCTTCTTTTCTCTTTCTATCAGCTGTCATCTTAGGAGTAATATTCTTTCAATCCATATCGACTTTTAGAAACTTTTTTACAAAATCATTACATTTTTCTTTTATTTTAGTTCATTTATTCGTCAAGCTTAACTCACAAAGCCACAAACTATGCCCAGTTTTAAAACGAAATTAGTTAAAAACTGTAATTCCCTCCCGTGTCATGTAAAATGTACTTAGTTAACGTTTGACGAGCAAAATTTCTAAACTAGGTAACTACGGTTCCCTAGTTACGTAAAGGTACACCTGTTTTAAATTGACGCGTGTGGTGGTGGGTTGTTACAACGTGTGTGTGTGTGTGTGTGTGAATGTGTCTGCAGAGCCATGATAGTACAGATAAAAGTGTACAAAGGTACAGACGACAGCAGGTCAACGTAAACGAATCTTAACTTGATGTGCTGTCGTCTGTACCTTACTATATTGAATCTATGCTCTGGCAATGTGTTTGCTTTAAATTGCTAGTGTTGTACCACAGTATGCTGTTGTTACATAGCTTGACTGTATCCTTAGTTTTTTCTCCATTATTTAGAACTAGTGAAAAAAGAATCTTGAATTTGTCTCAAAACTAGCTATTTCTTGACAAAAAAACAAAACCTCATTTATTATTTTTTGTGTAAGAATAATTCGTTAGTAAAGTAAGTAAAAACATGTTACTTAAATAAAAAAGACATATCGAAAAAAATTGTGAGGTGATCTGAAAATTACCTTATCAAGAGGAATATTTACAATACCTTGCATATATATAATACCTAAGTTATTACCGTATCCTAGTTACCAGCAGTCTATGCAGGTGCTAAGTTACAAAGCAGGCTAAAGGGATTACTTAGTTTGCCAGAGCACTAGCGTTTGCTTCCTCCTATATTAATATAATAATATCGGATTAGTTTCTAAGAAGATTTGCAGAAGCGTAAAATTAAAATCTTATGTAATTATATTCCGTTTTTTTGTATTTCCATTTTAGTGAAAGTTGAACTTTGGAATAATGAGATCTTTTCGTAATTAATTTGTATAGGTTCTAGAATCTTCCGCACAAAGTATTTTTATTACTCAGAGCAAACCCCTGGTAAGGTCAATATAAAACTATATTCTACTTTAAACTTTTTTATATTTTTTCTAAGAATTCATATTTAAATAAATTATACGTCCAGCAATCTTCAAAGAGTAAACTAGTCCACCAATGTAAAGTATTGTAAGTTATATCATTTATGCGGACTGTCCATAATTCACTAAGGACTGCAATACCCTTTAATGTTTCATTTCTTGGCAAAGTATTTCTCGTTAAGTTATCGGTACCTCGGAAGGTAATTTAGACTTCAGGCTAAGATAAAATACCTCGCTTCTAAGTATAAAATGTTCCACAAAGTATAAAGATAAATCCTTTGATCAACCTTTTCATTGCCGGCTGTAAGAACGTAGTTACTGATCTTTACGATGTTTTTACTCTTAGGTACCTGTAATAAGGCTTGTTATTACTACGTTAGTAAACATACTAAAGGTTTTGTTCATGGTCTTCATAAAACATAGGTTGGGTATGCGTTAAGTGACCGTAATGAACCTAACAGCAATTACGGCAGAATGAAGAAGAATAGAAGTAGTGGGTGATGATCATTATTTGTCTTTGTTTGGTTGATATTACTAATAAAATACTAGGGTATATAAACTGTCCTAAAATGTGGTCTTTTTTGAGGTGGGATATCATTGGGTGACTCATCTGCTGTGAGAGAGCAGTGGGAGTATCAGACTTATTCTTACTGACTAAAATCCATCTTTGTCTCTTCTTAAGCCGTTTTTTTTGGCTTCAAGGCCACGGTAACTCTTTCAAACGATTCCATAGCCCCGGCAGGCTTCGGCCCTAATGGGGAGCTAGTTTTCTGATTGCTCTTAACATTTATAAATATATTTAACGTTATGCGGTATGTCACAGCTCAATTATTTTAGGTTGGAACCTTAAAGCAGCCGTGTCTGAGTAGTTTAATATCGTAGAATCCACTTCCAAACCGCGGAGATTGCTTTACCGTACCAATTTAACTACATTCGTGACACCTGTAGGTATAACTATGTTGTGTTTTCAAAGGATTGTGACTAACTAGCCAATGGGAAGATCAATTGGCTTACGAAGTTAGTTTGTGTTCGGTTACGGCTTAGCGTGACCAATGTCAGCGTCGATTCTGTGAAAATTCGTTCCAAAAAAGGGAAACTATTCCTATGTAAATACTCGTTGTGTTATAGAATTTTCATGGAATTTGAAAAACAAGCTTTGGGTATTACAGGGATTTTGGATTTAGCTTCTTCACTTGGGTTTATGTATTTTTAACCGACTTCAAAGAAAAGGAGGAGGTTCTCAAGTTGACCGTTTTTTTATTTTTTTTTTCCAAAAAAATATTATGTTCCCTTTCATAGGTATTTGGATTGAAATGGTGGAGCATGTGCTTGAAGAGCTCGTGGCTAAGTCAAAGCCGCGCGTATCGAACGATCATAAGGTTAAGCAACGCTTGACGCGGTCGGTCCGTGGATGGGTGACCATCTTTTCATAACGAGTTCTTCCGTGTTTCGGAAGGCACGATAAACAGTGGGTCCCGGCTGTCATTGACATCTTTGGCAGTCGTTACGGGTAGTCAAAGGCCAGAAAGTCTGACAACCAGTCTTACCAAGGGGTGCCAGGTTGCCCAGGTAACTGGTTGTGGAAGGTCAGACAGGCAGTCGCTCCATGTAAAACACTGGTTCTCAGCTGCATCCGGTTAGACTGGAAGCCGACCCCAAAAATAGTTGGGAAAAGGCTAGGCAGATGATGATGGTGGAGCATGTGCTTTTAATGACTTGCTACCCCTAGTTTAAAGCTACTTTGAACCACGTTTACTTCCCCTCCACCTCCAATTATCCCATTTAAAACTACGTACAGCATATACCATTTCGTACCTTCAAGCATTATAACCACTTACGGCACTTACGAAGGCAATTGCCGCACAAAGCGCGCAGTGTCGCACGCCAACTTTTAATTGCATTACTTTACCTTACCGAGGACAAGTGTTATACTTTTTAGGGTTTACACGCGTGTAAAAAGCAGTATCGAACCTACAATTGAAAGTTTGTAATAGGTTTTGTTTGGGTATCGCAGGGTTTTGATAGGTGTTCCTAAAGTGTTATCGTGTAGACACACTAAAATTGTTTGGAAACTCGTAGTTCTAGTAATCTTGGGACTATTGTCCTGTAATGCTTTTAAAGTTAGCAACAAGATAACAAATAACGAGACATAAAATAGTTTGCGCTGACGAAATTGTGTAATGTCGGCTTTTCTTCATATAAAAATGTAGTAATTATTATTGGTGTGTAAACATCTATATTCCATGCTGCGTTGAAAAAATTTTTTTTGTCCTCCTTATCCTTATTTAGTTTGACCTTGATTTTTAAAACAGCGTCTATCTTGTCAGCTTGTTGTTCCAAGCCATCCAAGTTATCTAAAATTAAAGTACTTAGATACATCTTCAAGTCCAGGTCTATTGTTTTAATTCGATCCACGTGGACAGTTTATCCTGAACACGTGGACAAAACAAAAGGTTCTTCGAATTGTTTTATTTATTGTTTTGTTAAGAGCACTTAGCCAGATAAAGATTTCATGGAATTTTCATCAGAAGTAGGTACTTATTATCTGAGAAACGACGCGTGAAAATTGTTGTTATCTTATGGAAGTTAGTCTGTTTTGAGTTCTGACTAACACGTATGTGATAACTGTCTAAGTTCTCTGTATGTTAAAACTTTTTCATCGCCCTCATTTAAACAAAGTTACTTTTGTCTGTTTTATAATTATTCGGCATATAATTCATATTATAATATTTTATCCAATCATTATTTATATATAAAATAGAAGCATAAATGGAAAAGAACAAAATAAAATAACCGCATATCACATTCATAATATATTTTAAAATGAAAACGAAGATACAATTTACACCATAAATATTCAATAAGAGACAACGAGAGCCAATCAAAGTTGCAAATTGATATAAAACATCAAAAGATAAAATGTATTTCGTATTTTCGACTCAATCGAAAAACATTAAACACTTGCCGAATATAAAAATGCTGGTGGTACAATAAAGGAAAAAAACCGGCCAAGTGCGAGTTGGACTCGCGCGCGAAGGGTTCCGTACCAAGCTGTAGTTCCACGCTTGAGTAACAGATGGCGTTGTATTCAAATTGCACTGTCTTTATAATTTACTAGCTTTTGCCCGCGACTTCGTTCGCGTGGAATAGTGACTTCCGGCAAATTTTTGGTTTTAACCACATAGTTCCCGATCTCGCGGGATCTCTTCAAAAATGAGATCAACGCCATCTATCTACGGAGCATAGGAACAGCTCAACATTTATAGTACGGATTGAACAATAGATGGCGCTGTATGTCCGGAATAAATTTATTTTTTATTTTTATTTTTTGAAATAAAAAACTATCCTATGTCCTTTCTCAAGTTCCAAACGTTGTCTGTACCAAATTTCACACAAATCGGTTCAGTAGTTTAGGCGTGAAGAAAAGACAGACAGACAGACAGACAGACAGAGTTACTTTCGCATTTATAATATTAGTTTGGAAGTTTGGATTGTATGGGGACCCCCCTTAATATATAACTTTTTTAAATTTTTAGTATTTGTTGTTATAGCGGCAACGAAAATACATCATTTGTGAAAATTTCAGCTTTCTAGCTATCACGGTTAATGAGATACAGCGTGGAGACAGACAGACAGACAGACAGACAGACAGACAACGAAGTCTTAGTAATAGGGTTCCGTTTTTACCCTTTGGGTACGGAACCCTAATAAACGAACCAATTATAAAATTGCGTAGCAGCTGAAAATACTGGATCTCCATTCTGAAATTCACACTCCATTTAACTGTACTCAAACTTTAGGAAAGGACAATGGGCAGATTGGTACACCCCACCAATAGCGATGAGATATATATCATTAGATAGGCCTTTTTAAATGGAACAATTTTTACTATGACAGCTTTGCTGAAATGTTTGTCCGTTCTGAGATATAGATCAAAAACTATGCGAAATTAAGACTTAATTATCTGTTGATTTCTCAAGTTTTTNTACCTTAGGTACCCACCTTAGGTATAACTGGATATTGGGCGTAATGATACACCCCACCAATAGCCATGTCATATACATCGTTAGATAGGCCTTTTTAAATGGAAAAATATTTACTATGACAGCTTTGCTGAAATGTTTGTCCGTTCTGAGATATAGATCAAAAACTGTGCTAAATTAAGACTTAATTATCTGTTGATTTCTAAAGTTTGTAATGCCTAATCTAAGTATTACTAATGTAAGTATTCTAAGTACTACTTGCTGTGCCCGTCAGAGTCCATAATAGCTACAATGATTTAACATTTCCACTTTGTACCTTAGGTACTCCCAGTAGACATATCTGGATATTGGGCGTAATGATACACCCCACCAATAGCAATGTCATATACATGGTTAGATAGGTATTTTTAACTGGAACAACACTCACTAAGACACCTACGTTGAAATGTTTGTCCATTTTTAGTTAGAGGTCAAAAACAGTGTAAAAATTAGTACCGAAAAATATTGAGGATTAAATGAAATTGTAGTACTACTAGTGTAATTATTTTAAGTACTACTTTGTTGTACCCGTCAGAGTTCATAATAGCTCCAAAATGTAACATTTCCACCTCGTACCGTGGTACCTTATATATAACTGGGTATTGGCTTAATGATACACCCCCACCAATAACAATGTCTTATACATCATTGATAGGTATTTTTAACGAACAACAATTACTATGGACAGGTTTGTTGTAATGTTGTCTGTCTTGAGATATAGATAAAAACAATGTAAAAATTAATACCATATTATTTGAGTACTGCCTCGTTGGTCTAGTTGTAGCATATCCGACTTCTGTGCGAGAGTCTCACGTTCGACTCCCGGGTCGGGCCGAAATCGCTTCGTGGGTTTTCGTAACTTTCACAAAGCAGCCTGTTGGAAGTTGGTGATTGATACACCCGTGCATCGGAGAGCACGTTAATGTCGGTCCTGCGCCTGATCTCTCTCCGGTCGTATCGGATTGCCATCCCATCGGGTTATGAGAGTGAGGGAATAGGGAATGCGTCTGTGTCTGCGCAAGTGCTTGTGCACAATAATATGTCCTGCGCAGCTAGCTGATCTCCTTAAATGAGAACAACCGCCGTGGCCGGCAATCGGCTAGGACACCATCATTATTTGAGATTTTATGAAAAAGTAACACCAATGTCGTTGTTTCTTATGTTTTATGTATTCAAATATTGTCATAAAAGGATAACAAGATGAAAAAGCCGATTTTTTACCCCAGAAGTAATAAACTATACTGAAAAACTAACAAGAAATATTGCAGTAAGACAAAAAACCGACGCCTTCAAAGATGATAGAAACAAGTGAAACAATAACTATTGATTATCCGTAGAGATGAGTAGTAGTACTGAACGGCCGATACAAACGGGATTTTAAACTGCTGCTTCAAAAATATTTTAATAGGTCTAGCTTCTAGCTAGATTAGGTGTTCCATAAAAATGTCTCTCAAGTGAGATTATTTAAATTGATTAAAAACTCTAATAGCGTTGGTATTAATTTTTACATTGTTTTTAATCTATATCTCAGAACAGACAAACATTATAACAAAGCTGTTATAGTAAATGTCGTTCCAGTTAAAAATACCTATACAATGATGTATATGACATTGTTATTGGTGGGGTGTATCATTAAGCCCAATACCCAGTTATAAGGTACCTACGGTACGAGGTGGAAATGTGACATTTTTGGAGCTATTATGAACTCTGACGGGTACAGCAAAGTCGTACTTAAAATAATTACACTAGTAGTACTTAGATTTTCCATTTAACTCTCAATATTTTTCGGTACTAATTTTTAGACTGTTTTTGACCTCTAACTGAAAATGGACAAACATTTCGACATAGGTGTCTTAGTAAATGTTGTTCTAGTTAAAAATACCTATCCAACGACACATATGTCATTGCTATTGGAGGGGTGTACCAGCTTTCATATATTTGTGCCCATTGTCCTTTAATTAATGAGACTGTTAAGTTACCTACAACGGAAACTTCGTCTATTAAAAATCATGATCATTTTCTTTAGCAGTATGTAGACATTACCTTTATTTAAAATGGATAGTTTGTCAAAATGATTTGGCATAACTTGGTGGTACTTTGGTTTCGAAAGATTTTTTTAAACCAACCTCATCAAATCTTTATTCACTCTAAATAATGTTGCAATCCTGAAGTAAATTCTTTAAATTTTTGCGCGTTTGCTCGTACAAATATTATATTGAATCAAATATCTGACTTCAGAATTGCGATTATACGGTTTTTAAAACCATAAATCTTAGACTTAATACCTTAAATGAAAGGCTACTGTGAGAATATAAGCTGCTAAATTACCTGCTATGTAATGCTTGGTTCGTATGGGAAATCAGACATTCCTTATGTGTAACTCATTTCGCACTTGCTAACTTCAAGGACGCAAGAAAAAAAAACACATATTTTACATCTATAAACTTGTATTATGTAATACTATTGTCTTCTAAACAAAAACGTATTTATATTTAGGTAAACAATACTTAAGTAAATCAATTAATTTACACATAAAACGACGTTTTGTCCAGCCGTAATTAACGTGAATCGTTCATTACTCCACAATCTACTGCCATTCTTAACAATAGCTCTGGCCTACATCTAAGATCCCTGTAATTTGAAGGGAACCTTTAACTTCTATTACGTTACGGAATTCGTGCTATAGAAGTTTGTTTTAGTGAAGGTCGACTGGGTCAAAGTACCAATTAATTACAACTAGAACTGATTACTCCTGTTTACTTTGTATATCTGTCATTTGCAATATACCAAAGGTACCTTTTTATTTGGTAGATAATCATGCTATGACCCCTCTTACTATGGGTGCAACTTGAGGAAGCGTCCGACTCTCACTGATTGTAACCCATCATGTCACTTCTTGAGCCCTTTGAGTATCAGGACCACGGAAACTCTTTCAAACAATCCCGTATAGTCCAGCTTATGTTTACCCTAAGCAAATAAGTAATGTACCACATCTGGTAGCACTGAAAACGGGTTCAATATACTTCAGAAAAGGCCAAAACAGTAACAACTTTGTCTCTTTCACTCTTATAAAAACTTGAGTGTTGATATCTTGCAGGCTTTCGAGGAATTAATGGCATACCCTACGTTTTCCTCATACTTAACATCTATGGGTATTTTTACGTGCGAAACTACCCCATTTAAACATGATGGCTCCATAAGTATATCGTGTACGTGCAAATATGCTTTTGCTTTTTCGGCAGCCTTTTTAGAGGGTAGGAAGTTGAGATGTGTACTTTAGGAGGGGTGTGAAATTATGTTCTAATTTTGTCGTATTTTTCTGTTTGGCAGTATTCTTCAAGATTTTAAATTAGACACATACAAAATAAATAAAAAAGTTTGCTTTTTAAATGGGTAAATTATTTATATGCATTAAGTTCTTTGTAGGCAAATGAAAGTGCTTTGAACATAGTTACAAAAATGTCAATACAAAAACTAAACTATATTTTCTTAATTATTTCTTTTAAATTACAGATTTACTTTTACCATCCTACATAATAAATGTAACAATATAGGACCCTTTTGTCTATCGGATTGCAGCAAAGAAAGCCCTGTATTGTTAGCCTCACAAAAATACATCAAAAATGTTTCTCACGTATAAAGTGCAAGATAGATGTAGTAATTGACGACTCCTGCCTCTCAAAATTTTCACAAAGGGCCGTCCTTACTCTTTTTATGAAGTCTTCTGCTGACCGAACAAAAACGAAAGAAAATCCCGTCATATTTGAGAGCTGTTTTACGATCACATAAAGTTGGGGTTGTATAAAAATATAATGCATTGATAAAATCGGGATAATGTTGTCGGTATTTAGAAATACCGTGGCTGTCTGGGATTCATCGCGTGCGAGGCATTTCACGATTATCGATGCTCCATTAGCTTCGCCTGGCTGCGAGGAAATAAAAGTACAGTTGGGTTTCTGTAAGCTGAGTTATGCTGGTTAAATATTATTGTAGGCTATGGTTAATAATGTGGTAATTTTACATACAGGAGTAACAGTTTTCTAATCTACACAAAAGGACCATTTTTTGCCACCGCTTCAGAACTGACAAAAGAGTCTACAGTCTAGAGTACATTTAGAAATCAATTTGGGATTACCTAGGTCGGTAATTTCCAAAAAGCCTTAGAACCCAAAGTCAACAAGTCCGCATTATTTATCCTACGGACAAAGGTGAACAGGTTTCCGCTCTGGTTGCTGAAACCAGGCCAAAGCAAATTTGTCGCTACGGGACTTAAGAGATTAATGTGCCTTAATTTCCTAAGCAATAAATTGCTGGAAAAACATGACTGTTCCGCATATTTTATGGGTCCACAATGTCATCTGGCGAATTAATAATATTTTGTTTTCGGAACACGTCTTCACCTGACAACACCTGGGAACTTACTTTGGGTTATTGTTAAATGATTTATTTTGGTATTTAAAAAGCTAAATTTTATTAAAAAAACATAGTAATTTACAATGAATATGTCTTCAAAGACAACCTAAACCTAACCTATACCATTATTATAGAACTTAAGAGTTAGTTTTCTTGTTTGACTAAACGCGCTAATCTTATAAACAAAAGCATGGGTTATTTTAATTTAACATAAAAAAAATATTATCAAGGGACTACATTGTACCTGGGCCTTGGTAGTGGTTCAAACAAATGTGGTTGAAGCCAGTGGCAGAAAAAAGTACCTATACGATAATCTGGATGTGGATGTTATGCTTTATCCAAAATCTTATTGACAAACCCGACAAAATCATTACAAAATCAAGGCCAGTAATAAATGGACTGGCTGTTAACAAAAACAAGCCATAAATACTGTATTGACAACTCGGTCGTATAGTTCCGAGTTACAAAGTCCCGCCGTTTGTTCCCGGGGGTATCGTTACAGAATTGCTAAAGAACTACCCTAGTGTTAGACGGGTGACAGGTTTATGTCCCATTGTAAACTAGTACTACAAAGCGTTCAGGTTGTGACGTCAGCTTTGCCGACGGATTCGAAAAGTATACAACAGCATTTTGAATGTTAAGGAACGTTTAGACTAAGGGCCGTTCCCAATAACCTATCTAACTCTGGATTTGCTTACCAGAGATAGGAATTTCACATTACCTGTATGGGGTTAATGTCAAAATCCTATCACTAGTAAGCAAATCCAGAGATAGACAGAATATTGATTTCCGCAGTAAGTGAATAAAGAACTAGAGATAGTACACGATCATATTATATTCATCTTTCAAATTATTACAATATAAAATGTATATAAGATTATATTAAATGTATAGAAGCTTGCTTTGGAATTTTTTACAGAAAAAAAATTGGATTCTCCAAAAACTCTTCTCTGGAACTTACTCCTCTTCTGGAAAATACGTACTGTGACATGTCGACGGATTCTTGCTAGCCAACAGTTATTAAATCCTAAAATCTGTAATCTGTTGGTTTTTCAAAGAACTTTTTAAATATTCTTTATTCTTACACAATCCAATTAGTCCTCTAGACTTCTAAAAGTTTTTAATTTTATTGGTTTCAAAATATAAAAAAATAACGTTTGTGGGGAGAGCGTCAAAATAATTAACAACTTAAGTTTGATAAAAAATGTGTTTTGAGGCTTTTAAAATAATAATAAGCTTTTTTGCTAAAATTTTATATTCATTTTACTATTCTCGGCTTATTTTGCTACAAAAATCGAAATTCTAAGTAAAAATAGTGTACAGAAGTATATCCTATAATAAAAACGAATATTCTGCCAACGAATCTATAAATATGATGAATAATTAAATAAATTGGATTGACATCGAAGTCTTCTGGGAACCAAAATGGGCCAACCACTCGTTCCGGCTGTATTTATGACTATTGCATTTTCATATAATATTACCAGCTAAGGAACCAACCGGAGTATAGTGTAGNGAGGCATTTCACGATTATCGATGCTCCATTAGCTTCGCCTGGCTGCGAGGAAATAAAAGTACAGTTGGGTTTCTGTAAGCTGAGTTATGCTGGTTAAATATTATTGTAGGCTATGGTTAATAATGTGGTAATTTTACATACAGGAGTAACAGTTTTCTAATCTACACAAAAGGACCATTTTTTGCCACCGCTTCAGAACTGACAAAAGAGTCTACAGTCTAGAGTACATTTAGAAATCAATTTGGGATTACCTAGGTCGGTAATTTCCAAAAAGCCTTAGAACCCAAAGTCAACAAGTCCGCATTATTTATCCTACGGACAAAGGTGAACAGGTTTCCGCTCTGGTTGCTGAAACCAGGCCAAAGCAAATTTGTCGCTACGGGACTTAAGAGATTAATGTGCCTTAATTTCCTAAGCAATAAATTGCTGGAAAAACATGACTGTTCCGCATATTTTATGGGTCCACAATGTCATCTGGCGAATTAATAATATTTTGTTTTCGGAACACGTCTTCACCTGACAACACCTGGGAACTTACTTTGGGTTATTGTTAAATGATTTATTTTGGTATTTAAAAAGCTAAATTTTATTAAAAAAACATAGTAATTTACAATGAATATGTCTTCAAAGACAACCTAAACCTAACCTATACCATTATTATAGAACTTAAGAGTTAGTTTTCTTGTTTGACTAAACGCGCTAATCTTATAAACAAAAGCATGGGTTATTTTAATTTAACATAAAAAAAATATTATCAAGGGACTACATTGTACCTGGGCCTTGGTAGTGGTTCAAACAAATGTGGTTGAAGCCAGTGGCAGAAAAAAGTACCTATACGATAATCTGGATGTGGATGTTATGCTTTATCCAAAATCTTATTGACAAACCCGACAAAATCATTACAAAATCAAGGCCAGTAATAAATGGACTGGCTGTTAACAAAAACAAGCCATAAATACTGTATTGACAACTCGGTCGTATAGTTCCGAGTTACAAAGTCCCGCCGTTTGTTCCCGGGGGTATCGTTACAGAATTGCTAAAGAACTACCCTAGTGTTAGACGGGTGACAGGTTTATGTCCCATTGTAAACTAGTACTACAAAGCGTTCAGGTTGTGACGTCAGCTTTGCCGACGGATTCGAAAAGTATACAACAGCATTTTGAATGTTAAGGAACGTTTAGACTAAGGGCCGTTCCCAATAACCTATCTAACTCTGGATTTGCTTACCAGAGATAGGAATTTCACATTACCTGTATGGGGTTAATGTCAAAATCCTATCACTAGTAAGCAAATCCAGAGATAGACAGAATATTGATTTCCGCAGTAAGTGAATAAAGAACTAGAGATAGTACACGATCATATTATATTCATCTTTCAAATTATTACAATATAAAATGTATATAAGATTATATTAAATGTATAGAAGCTTGCTTTGGAATTTTTTACAGAAAAAAAATTGGATTCTCCAAAAACTCTTCTCTGGAACTTACTCCTCTTCTGGAAAATACGTACTGTGACATGTCGACGGATTCTTGCTAGCCAACAGTTATTAAATCCTAAAATCTGTAATCTGTTGGTTTTTCAAAGAACTTTTTAAATATTCTTTATTCTTACACAATCCAATTAGTCCTCTAGACTTCTAAAAGTTTTTAATTTTATTGGTTTCAAAATATAAAAAAATAACGTTTGTGGGGAGAGCGTCAAAATAATTAACAACTTAAGTTTGATAAAAAATGTGTTTTGAGGCTTTTAAAATAATAATAAGCTTTTTTGCTAAAATTTTATATTCATTTTACTATTCTCGGCTTATTTTGCTACAAAAATCGAAATTCTAAGTAAAAATAGTGTACAGAAGTATATCCTATAATAAAAACGAATATTCTGCCAACGAATCTATAAATATGATGAATAATTAAATAAATTGGATTGACATCGAAGTCTTCTGGGAACCAAAATGGGCCAACCACTCGTTCCGGCTGTATTTATGACTATTGCATTTTCATATAATATTACCAGCTAAGGAACCAACCGGAGTATAGTGTAGACAAAATTCTACTTACCTACTGCGTACCACGTACCAAATATTATAATATCCACCTACCTAGGTAAGTACTATCATAACTTTTTCCACGTTTTATCCAGATTTGTATTCATATCTTGTTACGAAATAGAAATCCGTATCACAAGACACCACACGATATAACAAAAACGTGTCAGATTGGTAAAACATGATCCGAAAAGACTTTGTTTTTTTTTGTAGAAATCTAAACACAAATAGCGAAGTTATTATATTATCTTCTGTTTTTTTCACACCTTTGATTTTGTATGTACGCCATTTTGATTCCGCTCGCTTCGTATACTATTTGTATTTTGTGCCTCCATACATAAAATTCTCTCTCAGCTAACATTTTGCTATGCGGGTTTTCCTAGGGGAATAAAGGTTGACACACTTTGTCCAACCGTGTAATTAGGTAAACCACTGTGCATCACACGGACGGTTAATTGCATATAAAGAGAATAAGCAATTTAAGTGTAATTAGGTTTTAACCAGATAGAAATTAAGTAGATTTAATTTAAACTTTTTGAATAAAATTTACTGTGGTAATCTGTTTTTAACTGCTAATTTTACGTCTATTTACGTTAATTGTTATAGCCTAGAGGAGTGTCCTTTTGATGTAGTAATCTGGTCAATAAGCTTGATATTGCTAAACAATGATCAAACAATTGCGTTACTATCTATTTTATAGTTACCGAATAATTCCGTACGATGTCCATTGTGCCTTACGGATTTTTGTTCTGCACTCGGTAGGTACGACAAGCTATTGTGAAATCAGTAAAAAGTTTATTTGGGGCACAGTTGGTACTTATATATCTTGGTCAGATTCATGCTAGAATTCCTATTCACGATGCTACCTTTGAAAATTATGTGCCCATTTTTTTAAATTAAAATCTGAGTCGTAAAATCTGTATTAGCGTCACACAATAAATGTGGATACAGCATAATGTCATAAACTGAAGTCTAAATAATGTCTCCAGTATATTATGGGAATAACATAAGCCTCTAATAACGACCCTAATCTCAAATTTATGTGTGAATTTGGGTTATTTCGGTTCCAAATCGAGGCGGATGTGTGTTTGGATACCACGATAATTCAATTTAGGGTTTGTTTCTCTTATAGACTTGTTACATAAAATTGGATACAATTGATTACACGTGTAGACTGTGTACTGTTTGTTAAATAAATTCAACTTTATTTGTATGAGGATAAGATCCTTTTTATTAAGTCACTGTCTATAAAATTTACGCTGAACAAAATGTTGTTATTCTACAAAGTGGTTAGAAATAATGTCATCTGTATCCCAGATCGCTGTATGAATAAAAATATGAATGTTTACGAATTTTTGACTTTACGACTTTGCAGTTCTTATGAAGCTCCATGCACTTAGTAGTAAAAATTTATATCCAATCTCGGATAGTACTTACATGATTTAAGCTGAAGGCTTTTCCATTCAAAGTTAAGAACTGAAGGATTTTAAAGGAAAAAATAAAATTTGATTACATCTTTGTTCTAGTCTGGCGTGACTGCTGAGCGTACAGTTTTTGATTTGATTTTCAGATTGAAGTGGTATTGAGAGCTTAGGTTTGTTCATGTTTAATGACTGTAGGATTTTCCACCGGTTTTCGAATACAGATTTTTTTAATCTGGAAGCTTAGATTTTTAAATTCTGTGTTTCTGCCCGGAATGCGGGATTGTTTGAAAGAGTAACGCGTAGGAACAGTTTCAGTTTTAGTCAGAAAAATTCTGACACTATTTCCTTCCACTGCAACCACAATGCTAGGGGTCATTTGATGATTTCCCACAAAAAAGGATGATTCAAATGCACTTCCAAAAATTATGTCTCACAAATCTACAGCACCAATTGACACAGAAACACAAATATTTTATCGACATTCCCTTAAAAGAGATATCTTTCAAACAAATAAATGTAAAAATATAGGTCACGATGTCAAAGTTCATGCGTAATTTGAGCACTTCGAAACTCAATTATCAAGTGTCAAAGTGACAAGGGAGGGTTATGTTTATTCCTATCAATAGTTAGCACGCTACGTCTCGAACAGGGGGTGATACATAAATTATTAGTGCCTCTGGTATTGTATGTATGTAATTAGCTTTGAAATTCTGTTAAGGGTGATTTTTAAAGAGCATTTGTTGTACAGTTGGATGAGAAAGTAGACTAATAGTTTTGACAATAGTTTCTGAAACCCTTAAATATCATTAAGGTTCACTTTTCTACCACAGCGTCTGCGGAAATCAACCTTGATGTCACAAGAAGCATCATGACGTCCAAATAAATCTCACTCGTACTGAAATGGTCAAAAATACAGTTTTGCATGTGAAAAATATTTTAATATACCTAATACTGTACTTTCATTTTCTTTGGTAAATCTAAATAAAATCGAGCTATATGCACAACAATACATGCCTTCACATGAAAATATTAATAAAAAATCAGCTCGACATTATAGTTACAGTGGTTTCACCTGCTTAATTTATAGCACAGTGTTTACTTCCCACAGCCTTACTTTTATGGAACATAAAAACTTGCCCTTATTTTTATATAATTTTATGCGACACACCGATTAATCATTAATCCATGCTACATTTCAAGGGTATCGCAAGAATTTGGAATTATACATTTTTATTAAAACTTGAAGGAAAAGACGGATTGATAGAAAAATAATACTCTTAATCTTATATTAAATTCAGTAACGTTAAGGGGAAAATATTTCATTTCGTTGAAGCGAGGTCAAGGTCACACGGAGTGAGACATCGTTGAAATGTTTATACGTATTTTATATCGATTTATGGCTGATGGGAAATCAAATATTATTATAGAGGAAGATATTTTTATTTAGTTTAATGAATATATTTTTTATGCCTTCACAGTTTGTAAGCGAAGGCTTCATGTAAATGCCAACATTTTCTTAACTAAGGAATTAGAAAAAAATGTTTCACCATTTCGACCACTTTCGATGATAGAATATATTTAACAACTTCCCTAATAAAATACGGCACACCAAACTCAAATTATCCCTTAAATTCAATTATACTCTCGTAATCTAGCTCAACATAAAACAGAAGAAGGACTGTATAAAAACATACCAAGCTTACGTCACTCTATGTAACAGCTTAAATGAATTTTCCAGGAGCGACTCAGCGTAACTTGGCGTTCGTATTAAGTACATAAACCAATTATAGTGCGCGCCGATATAATTATGTTGACGTGTATCGACAATATAAAGGTTGGATTCCAACTATAATTAATCTGGTAAAATGTGTTATGTGGGGTGTTTGTTGGATATGTGAGGTATATGTTCTGAACGTTTTTTGAAAAAGAATAGCGTACACTAGCAATGATAGTACAGATTTTTTACACAATTTGGTGTGAAAAACCCAATTATACTTTTTAATGGAAATACAAGTCATGTTGGATCGTTCGTCATCATCGTCACATTCTAAAGCGTCCACTGCTGGACAAAGGTCCATCCAAGCTGGGTAGATTTACCCATACACATCGAGCTGGGAATGCGTTTTGGTGAGCGTTATATAGCTTACATCAATTTGATTGGGCAATAAATAGTAAAATTCAAGTACTTACTCGATTCACAACCCGTTAATTTAGCTTCTGTATACAACGATTGCCTCAAAATTCGTACATATTTATTCACCTATAAGTGTAAAGTAATGTACGCGAATTTCCTTCCTCTTTGATGTTGTAACAGGTGCCTATGAAGACTCGACACGATAGGATTTTTTGATTACACAACACAAGGAAACAGCAACACCGACATATTCAATATACATATTTATATGCTTGCAATAACCGTTGACTGGCTTTTTGGATATATTCGAATTCCTTCGTGGGTTTTCGTACAAATATGTGGATGTTTCAGGCGGACAAAATTACTTTTATATATTCCCTTACGTATCGATATTGGGCGGAAAACGACTATGTTGTTTAATAGCATTACTTTTTAGTGTCTTTTTTAGATTAATCTAAATATATAAAACTCAAAAGTGACTGACTGACTGACTGACTGATATAGTGATCTATCAACGCACAGCCGAAACCACTGGATGGATCGGGCTGAAATTTGGGACGCAGGCAGATGTTATGACGTAGGCATCCGCTAAGAAAGGATTTCCCGAAATTCCCACGGGAATGGGAAAAAACGGGGTTTTAAGTTTTGCGCGGGCGAAGCCGCTGGCAGAAGCTAGTTTCAATATAATTGTGAAATCTTGGTTCAGGGAACCAATATTTAATTTTGGATGAAGTTTCCCTGTAACAATCTATTGTATACTGAAGAATCCAAAATTGTATCTAGGTATAGGATATCTTAACTAAACCCCCTCCCTTAAGGAAAACCCAGTTCTCCTTTCATCATGATTTCTTGTTATTCCTATGTACAAGTAAACATATTATTCCCAAACTGGAACAGTGGAATTAGCCTTTTACCCAAAGAAACTGATACATTGAACCTTCCTACCTAGTTCTAATGTTATTACATTGCCAAACCAGCCGTTAAAGGGCAAAGGAGCCTTTAGCTTTGATCAGACGGTTTCAATCCTCGCTCAGTCTCCAGGGCGTACGATGTTACCTAGAAATTGATTTACAACATTCCCTAGATAAAACATTTATTGATACAGATTGAGATTCGGTTGGTAATAATAATACACAAATAAATAATACGTAACAGTTGAAATGTTTGTCAGCTGAAATACAGCAGCTCGTCATTTGTTTTTTGAACAACCTTAATGCAATATCTTTTCAAAGTTAGCATCTTTATGAAATACTAAAAAGGTATCATAATCAATTTGCAATTTCACTGTTTCATAAACAAAATTAAAAATTCTGGGGAAGTATTATTTAGTTCTAGCTCAAGGCAGTTAATCAATTGAAAATCGTTTATTAAAATGAAGGCTGCTGCTGAAAGTCTACAAGGTTTCAACATTTTAGTACAAACTTTTAATTTCAAAGTATATTTTGTAACTTTTCCCCGTTTGCATTATAATGAGCTTTTAAATTAAGTTTGTGTGTGAAAGAATTTTAATGCGTGCTTTCAGCTATTAAAGGCTGTGTTGATAAATTATGTTTTGAATATTTTTCAAAGAAGGGCGACCGTGTTTGCGTGAACTCAGTATTTCATAACAAAACTTCATTTTAAGGGTTAAGTTGAACACGCAAACATACAAAGAGCTTGCATAGATTTGGTCATTTATATGATTAATCAGTTGTAAGTTCATGCTGTAAAAGCTACTTATCGTAGCACCTGGCTTATCTAGAATGTGTAATTAACATGACTGCTAGTCCAATTTGGCATTAGTAAATACATTAAGAGGCTCTTCGAGGTCAAGTAAAAAAATACTGTTTTATTTCACCACTTTGTAACTCATTTGGACTTAAAGTTCTAAGTCTTTCATTAAAAATCCATGAACTTTCTGAAAACTCAATCTTTGACAGATATCAAAATGTTTCTTGTTGAGTGTAAAATCCTATTTTTTTCACATGTGTAATATGAATCTATATTAACAATTAATTAATTAACAAGATCTGGACCTACTGAGTTATTACTTTAGTCGTCTATTTCAATGGAAACAATTTCTACATTGAATTCTAGTAATCCCAATTTAATCCGATTGTTAATTAATGAACCATAAATTGAACCCTTCCACTAAAACATATTGGGCGTTGCCATCGTCTATGCTAATTCCTTATTCAAATGTAACTATTTGTATTCACTAATATTTTAGGAACAAACAGACAAAAAATATTGAACTAGTAATCTAGAATTCAAAGGAACACTGTAATTACTGGCCTGAAAATTTATATAATTTTGAATAAGGAAAATAAGAATATTTTTTATACCATTAAGGCCTCCAATATTTCTTATGAGGTTGAATAATGATAATAGGGATGAAAAAACGGAGGATGACGTGAAGGAAAACATAATGTGCTGACCCGAATTAAAATGCGACTGGGGTTGCAAAGTTAAAAAATGTGTCATTGAAAGGTTCATTCCAAGCGAATACAAGAAGGGGATGTTCTTTGTTCTATTTTTCTATACAAACTCAATCTACAATGACATTTGCGACTAGTAATTCGGCGAGTTTTGGTAGGGTCAGATTCTCAAAAGATATAAATTAAACCGGTCTAGTACCTCTNCTGACTGACTGACATAGTGATCTATCAACGCACAGCCGAAACCACTGGATGGATCGGGCTGAAATTTGGGACGCAGGCAGATGTTATGACGTAGGCATCCGCTAAGAAAGGATTTCCCGAAATTCCCACGGGAATGGGAAAAAACGGGGTTTTAAGTTTTGCGCGGGCGAAGCCGCTGGCAGAAGCTAGTTTCAATATAATTGTGAAATCTTGGTTCAGGGAACCAATATTTAATTTTGGATGAAGTTTCCCTGTAACAATCTATTGTATACTGAAGAATCCAAAATTGTATCTAGGTATAGGATATCTTAACTAAACCCCCTCCCTTAAGGAAAACCCAGTTCTCCTTTCATCATGATTTCTTGTTATTCCTATGTACAAGTAAACATATTATTCCCAAACTGGAACAGTGGAATTAGCCTTTTACCCAAAGAAACTGATACATTGAACCTTCCTACCTAGTTCTAATGTTATTACATTGCCAAACCAGCCGTTAAAGGGCAAAGGAGCCTTTAGCTTTGATCAGACGGTTTCAATCCTCGCTCAGTCTCCAGGGCGTACGATGTTACCTAGAAATTGATTTACAACATTCCCTAGATAAAACATTTATTGATACAGATTGAGATTCGGTTGGTAATAATAATACACAAATAAATAATACGTAACAGTTGAAATGTTTGTCAGCTGAAATACAGCAGCTCGTCATTTGTTTTTTGAACAACCTTAATGCAATATCTTTTCAAAGTTAGCATCTTTATGAAATACTAAAAAGGTATCATAATCAATTTGCAATTTCACTGTTTCATAAACAAAATTAAAAATTCTGGGGAAGTATTATTTAGTTCTAGCTCAAGGCAGTTAATCAATTGAAAATCGTTTATTAAAATGAAGGCTGCTGCTGAAAGTCTACAAGGTTTCAACATTTTAGTACAAACTTTTAATTTCAAAGTATATTTTGTAACTTTTCCCCGTTTGCATTATAATGAGCTTTTAAATTAAGTTTGTGTGTGAAAGAATTTTAATGCGTGCTTTCAGCTATTAAAGGCTGTGTTGATAAATTATGTTTTGAATATTTTTCAAAGAAGGGCGACCGTGTTTGCGTGAACTCAGTATTTCATAACAAAACTTCATTTTAAGGGTTAAGTTGAACACGCAAACATACAAAGAGCTTGCATAGATTTGGTCATTTATATGATTAATCAGTTGTAAGTTCATGCTGTAAAAGCTACTTATCGTAGCACCTGGCTTATCTAGAATGTGTAATTAACATGACTGCTAGTCCAATTTGGCATTAGTAAATACATTAAGAGGCTCTTCGAGGTCAAGTAAAAAAATACTGTTTTATTTCACCACTTTGTAACTCATTTGGACTTAAAGTTCTAAGTCTTTCATTAAAAATCCATGAACTTTCTGAAAACTCAATCTTTGACAGATATCAAAATGTTTCTTGTTGAGTGTAAAATCCTATTTTTTTCACATGTGTAATATGAATCTATATTAACAATTAATTAATTAACAAGATCTGGACCTACTGAGTTATTACTTTAGTCGTCTATTTCAATGGAAACAATTTCTACATTGAATTCTAGTAATCCCAATTTAATCCGATTGTTAATTAATGAACCATAAATTGAACCCTTCCACTAAAACATATTGGGCGTTGCCATCGTCTATGCTAATTCCTTATTCAAATGTAACTATTTGTATTCACTAATATTTTAGGAACAAACAGACAAAAAATATTGAACTAGTAATCTAGAATTCAAAGGAACACTGTAATTACTGGCCTGAAAATTTATATAATTTTGAATAAGGAAAATAAGAATATTTTTTATACCATTAAGGCCTCCAATATTTCTTATGAGGTTGAATAATGATAATAGGGATGAAAAAACGGAGGATGACGTGAAGGAAAACATAATGTGCTGACCCGAATTAAAATGCGACTGGGGTTGCAAAGTTAAAAAATGTGTCATTGAAAGGTTCATTCCAAGCGAATACAAGAAGGGGATGTTCTTTGTTCTATTTTTCTATACAAACTCAATCTACAATGACATTTGCGACTAGTAATTCGGCGAGTTTTGGTAGGGTCAGATTCTCAAAAGATATAAATTAAACCGGTCTAGTACCTCTACGAAGGTAGGAGGGTCCCATTTAAACCAATTTATCTTTCCTTGATTTATTAAGGGTCCCTCTAATTAAATGGACTCCAAAATATTGGTGAAATCTCCCAGAACGAATTATGAGCGAACTTTGTTCTATTTCAATTCATACCATTCGGGTTCATATTTTTATGGCGATGAGATTTATAATCGCGTGCATATTTTTACCTGCAGTTAGCGCTAATGAGGAAAGGTGTACGTGATAAATAACGGTTTTAAAAATGTTTGTGTGTATAATTGGGTGGAAAAAGTAGGTCAACGTGTTTGAACTAATTAAGCGAGCTTAGAAGGTGGGTTATAATTGGATAGCTAACATTTTCCTGATAATAATAATTATGTGAATACATAATGTTACCAAGAAGCAAATCCCACAATATCTACTTGAAAAGCTTTTAAGCTAGATAAACGAGGTGCGACAAATTGCTGCTGAGGAAATTCGCCTGTTAAGCAAATGTTGTTAGGGATTGAGGAGTCTGGGAGTGACTATTACTTAAAGTGGGACCAGACCTACTTGGAAAGCTATTTCGGATATTTGTTTTCAATAGTGACTGTCTAAATCGGCGTAGCGCTACAACCTAACTTCTGACTGACTATACTGAATACGTAGTCTGTGAATGTTTCCACAGATTTTACTTTCTTATTCTCTAGGAGAAGAGACAAGGTATTCCAAAGAGTCTTTAGCGTCGCGCCTATTACAAAAAAAACTTGAAAATTGACATATTTTTAAGGTCTACTCGCACACTCGTATTTGAGAAGTAAGTGCTTTACCCACTAGGCCACCATGACGAACATAAATACAATTATTGAAATTATAAAATAAAATCGTATGAATTCAATGTACATACAATGAACTTATCAGTATCCCACTTTCCCGTAAATGTCATAGTATTTGATATTATTTACAAAAATCAATAATTTATTACATAGTAAAAAACAAAGTCGCTTTCTGTGTCCCTATATCCCTATGTATTATTAAATCCATAAAACTACGCAACGGATTTTAATGCGGTTTTTTTTTAAAGATAGAGTGATCCGTGCGAAGCCGGGGCGGGTCGCTAGTATTATAAATAAAAGGTTAATTAATTCAACATTTTCAATATGACACCCACATTGATGCAACCGATACCTCTGTTCCCTTTTATTTGCAATTACCATTAAGTTGAACTCCATACCCATTTTGATAATATTCCTACGGTCAATGTTTAATGAGATTTCATTAACGTTAAGTAGTGTCTGTTGTGAGCCTGTTAATTTTAAACTACGTGTTAATTATATTTGAATTATCGATATCAGTTATTTCATTGTTAATAAAGTGCCTCCGATTTATCAATATAAGCATTTCAGTTTGAGTTCATGCTGGTAGGTGAGAGAAAAAATATTTGCTTTCAAAAAGGTCGCATGCGATCGCAATTTTCTTACTTATAGTCGTTACTGTTTATTTAAAATCAAGCCATTTCTAAATATTTTGGGAAAATGATTTATGTAGTATTCCATAATATGGAAAAACAAAAATATAATAAAATTCTTAGGCAGCAACTTTTAAAACAGTATGGCATATTTTTATCGACACACAAGTATTCCTTTCTAGAAAACCACCAGTAAACTAAAAAATTATCTCCAAACAATATACTTACTTTCTCGCTTATAGAGTTGAAAGCACACTATTTCCACAAGAGGTTTAAAGTTCCACCATAGCACAAAATATCGATTTGAATAGTCGTTTCTCAGAGTCGTCCGGTGAATTCAGCAAGGAGCCTTTATACCTCGTATATATTTCATCGTAACTACTCTAAAACGAGCTCTCTATTCCATCTGGTGGTTCTACTCTATACATTTTACTATCTCCAATTTTTATTACAACTTTGTCTGCCTGTGATCAATCTTGATTTTTCTTTTCGGTTTTTGTGAAGTACTCTTGCATTATATACTTACAACTTATAAAAAGTTTGTCCTATTTTATAATATCACTGTGTACATAAATGTTTAAATAAAGTAAAAACGAGATTGATGTTTATTTGTAGGCATTAATTTTTAGATTAATAACTCAGTACCAAGGGGGAGGATTGTAAGAAAAGTTTAATTTCTAATTATTGTTATTACAATAGTTTCACCCCGAAGTCCAAACTTTGATTAAGGCTAAGCAAACAATACAGCACAAACCGTTAACTTTGAGATAATAAAGTTTCATGAATGTTACTGAAATTTTACACACATATTAATACTAGTATCAATATGTTCTGTGTATAGATCTTGAATATATAACACATAATTATATAAGGGGTATGTCTATGTAATATGCTGTATCTCACTGGTAGATTTTCTTTCCGACTTGCAATTGTTAACTGAAATACATAATGTCGGTAATGACTTATGTTTAAAAGATACTTTATTTTCAACGTCAAATAAAAATAATGGAACTGGTATAAAATCTTTGCAAAATTCTGGGCTCATTTTTTTAAAAAGGACTTTTCATTTTCTTATTTTTTGCTTTGCAAAGAAAACAAAATACCATGCTCTATTATGCTCTCTAAATTCTGCCTTTTGTTGAAAACTGTATAAGGGCGGCTATATACAGGCAGAATGACTTTCTGAATTCCGTTTATTAATTAAAGAAATTGAATTCCGGACACTGGCCTCACACTTGTCTTAAGAATTCTGAATTATCATCCCTCTTTTTAACACCCAGCGCAAATGAGAAAAATCTGTTCCTATTTCAACGTGTGTGAGTGACTGAACTGAATGACTGATAAATGAATAGAAACATGAGCATTTTGATTTTATTCGGATTCTGAATTCAGAATCCACATCAGTATCGTTCTTAAAGATCAATTTGAATATTTAAGATTCTGAAAAGTACTTAATGTGTGAGGTTAAAATGTAATTTCTAAAAAATCTGAATTTAGAGAGCCGGCGCTGTGTGGTATAATAATAATTATGAAACAAAAATCACAGTGAATGGCCATAGCTACGGTGTTGCGCACTTTCTTAACGAAGGGACGAGTTGAGTGGATTACCTTACATTTTGGTAAAATTGTACCAGCGTGCTTAAATAAAGATAATGAAGGTTTTTTTAAGAAAGCCTTATCTGTTTTGTACTCGAGTTAGTGGTTTGCTGACTGAATTTAACCATGAATTTGACCATGATCGAATGCAATGAAGAATTCTTGAGAATAGACATATAAGCTAGGCATTTTATTGGTAAAATCTGATGTTAGGTGTGATTCAATAAATTAATTAATAGCTATCAACTCACATTTAAGTACTAAATTCCGCCGGCAGTATCACGTGCTTCCTGGGAACTTTGTTTTGGTTTAAAAGTTTTGTGAGAGCCAAGTTTCATCAAAATCCATCAAGTAGTTTTTGCATGAAAGAGTAACAAACATCCATACACCACTCTCGAATTCCTCATATTATCTAACAGGAAATACAGACCTATAACCCCTAACCTTTATACCTGTTATGACTTTACCTAATCCTTTAAACAAAGCAAGGAGTTGCTATTATGTTATGTTCAAGTTTTAATTGAACCCATGTACAGACAAAAGCAGGTCAACGTATACGAATCTGTCAAATTTTACCAATCGAACATCAACCTACCTCCATTGTGATAAGGTTGAAAATCTATTGCAGAAATTTGACAGATTGTGGTAACTTGATGTGCTGTTATCTGTACAAATATGAGCTTACAAGACAATAACTTGTTACGTCTCTCGAGAGTGTAAACCAATTATACTTTTAAAGTATGTTATAGCCTGTTTTCCTTTGTGAGATGTGTTCAGAAACTCGGTAAAGTCGTAACTTTTAAACAACGGCGGACAAATCGTTCTTGGGTTACGGGGAAAATTTTTGAGTTTTTGCCTTATCTGATGTTTAAAGGCCCAGGAAATTGCATCACAGTAATAGCGTGGTGATAGTATGATGGTGAAAATTTGAGAGTGTGTATATTTGTTACTTCCTAACATGCAAAAGGCTGAGCAGCGGATTTTGATGAAACTTGGCAGTTAAATAACTAATATATCGAAATAATACATAGGCTTCTTAATTATATCTATACGCTCGTATAATCCCCGAAATGGTTAGTGTTCAATAAATTCTAATATAAGTAAAATTAATGACATAACGAAAAATAAAAATAAGAAAGTATGAAATTTTTGCTAGGCAATAATATCTCAATGAAAAGCAAAACAAAATTGTTCTTACAATATTTTTAGAGGCGAAGTTTTTAACGTTCCAAAGTTTTCCGATAAAATTAGTTGTTTTTAGAAGAAAAGTTTCCAAAGTGTATTTTCATAATACTTTAACGGTTATACCAGATTTCGTGTATTTATACTAACTTTATAAAGTCAATGACCGAAGTCTAATTTGAATATTACGTTTTTTTGAAGAAAAAAAAAATTGAGTCCTAGGTACCTAAACCTACTAATATTATAAGTTTGTGCGGATGTATGTATGCTTGCGACTCTTTCAAGACACTTGACAGAAACTTGGCTGACATAGCTTATAAAATACATCT
>NWSH02000537.1:8912440-8926837 GCA_002382865.2 Heliothis virescens
ACAGCAGCAGGTCAACGTATACGAATCTGTCAAATTTTACCAATCGAACATCAACCTACCTCCATTGTGATAAGGTTGAAAATCTATTGCAGAAATTTGACAGATTGTGGTAACTTGATGTGCTGTTATCTGTACAAATATGAGCTTACAAGACAATAACTTGTTACGTCTCTCGAGAGTGTAAACCAATTATACTTTTAAAGTATGTTATAGCCTGTTTTCCTTTGTGAGATGTGTTCAGAAACTCGGTAAAGTCGTAACTTTTAAACAACGGCGGACAAATCGTTCTTGGGTTACGGGGAAAATTTTTGAGTTTTTGCCTTATCTGATGTTTAAAGGCCCAGGAAATTGCATCACAGTAATAGCGTGGTGATAGTATGATGGTGAAAATTTGAGAGTGTGTATATTTGTTACTTCCTAACATGCAAAAGGCTGAGCAGCGGATTTTGATGAAACTTGGCAGTTAAATAACTAATATATCGAAATAATACATAGGCTTCTTAATTATATCTATACGCTCGTATAATCCCCGAAATGGTTAGTGTTCAATAAATTCTAATATAAGTAAAATTAATGACATAACGAAAAATAAAAATAAGAAAGTATGAAATTTTTGCTAGGCAATAATATCTCAATGAAAAGCAAAACAAAATTGTTCTTACAATATTTTTAGAGGCGAAGTTTTTAACGTTCCAAAGTTTTCCGATAAAATTAGTTGTTTTTAGAAGAAAAGTTTCCAAAGTGTATTTTCATAATACTTTAACGGTTATACCAGATTTCGTGTATTTATACTAACTTTATAAAGTCAATGACCGAAGTCTAATTTGAATATTACGTTTTTTTGAAGAAAAAAAAAATTGAGTCCTAGGTACCTAAACCTACTAATATTATAAGTTTGTGCGGATGTATGTATGCTTGCGACTCTTTCAAGACACTTGACAGAAACTTGGCTGACATAGCTTATAAAATACATCTAAATTACATAAAGGCTACTTTTTATCTACGTGCGGGGAGTAGTACCCTCGGGAAGCGGGTGAAACCGCTGGCAGAAGCTAGTATTGTTATATTCACTGTAATTCAACGTGTCTTAGAACGTGTTTTAAAGTAGCAGTAATCTTGAAAATACATATTTCGCAACTATGTTGTAAAACGTTATTGATCACCACTCAATAAACCTTTTAGCATATTTGAAAGATTTATGCTTACATTATCATGTCTCAGGACAAACCAATTTATCAATATTTTTGAATACTAAGTGGTTATTTTGGGATTTAGGTTGCAGATATTTTTAGAGAAGGATTTTCTGGTACAAATCTTCATGTATGTAAACTTTGGGTTTGCCTGGCATAATGACATTGGTAAGAAATTACGTTATTTCATTCCCGGTATGCCATACTTCTTCTCATACTTACAACTTACTCAAGGCATTAGCAATTAAAGACTTTAATGTCCAGGTCTCCTCAAATTTTTTCAACATCTTTACTCATTCACCAATGATTAAGATATACTTTGAAAGTACATATAACTTAGGTTAACCAATAGGTTACCACAACTTGAGATACATCAGATGCGGTAAATTGCTCTTCAGCATTACTATGATCACAAACAACTTCAAACAACTAACGTTTAACGATAACATACTCCTAACTACAAGCATTCAGTAGGTAGTTTTAGTTAATAACAACATTTATCTCAGGTTAACCTGTATAAAAATTGGATAAGATAATTAAATTAACATACCTACCCAACCTCGACTTCGTTGACGACCTTGATGGCGCAAAGGTACTATACCGAATTGCCGAACTGATGGCCCCGGGTTCGATTCCCGGTGCAGTCAACATTTGTGTGATGATTATATTAGTTGTTGGTGGTCTGGGTGTTATAATATGTATCAATTTATAAAAATATAAACGTTATTATATATGTAGTTTATCAGTTGTGTTAGCTAACGAACCGCGTTTGAAAAGGTGCCCCGATATATTATTATATCCAGGCAAATCGTAAAACATATCTGTAGCTAGCCATAATGGAGTCTTCAACTTAAAAATGGCGCTTAAACTAAAATATTTTTCGCCGAAATAAAGTACTTTAGGAGATTTTTTGCTTTTTTTGGACCGTACTTTAAATATCTCGCGTGAGATTATCGCTTATATTAAAATAGGCTTTGTTACTTACCGTATAAAAGATGGATGAGATTTTCAGCACTTCCCTTTAATTAACAACGTAAGTACAAGTTTTTCACACTTTTCTTAGAAATAAGGTACGGATTTTGGATTAAAAATAGATTTTATGTCGCCTTATTCTAAAAAAAGCTACGCAATACTAGTTGAGTATTGGCAAAATGTTTAGAACTTTGATCAAGGAGATGGTCTTATTACAATGGTCTTATTCTTCATGTAAGCAGTGTTCTCTTGACATAACAGGTTTTGAATCCGCATTTTGAAATAAATCAGTAAGTATAATAATCTTTCCCACAGAGCAAAGCAGCAATGTACAGCAATTTTATACCAAACATCGAGATGTTTTTGTACACACACTACATTCTCTCCAACCTCTTTACGATTAGGGTAACAGGCACAAATGTCGGCCTGATAAGGTATCGCGGCAAATTCGCCCACAATATTCCCAGTTTTGAACATCAAAACATTCCACTTCCGCCCAGTAATGGAATCCGTGCTGTACCTATCTTTCCTAAACACGGATCTGGTGTTGAGGGAAAACTGGAATTTGGTTTTCATATTTTTGCGTTTTAAGTCCCAAGTGAGGATATAGGAAGGTGTTTGAATATTTGTGTTCTGATATAGATTGTTTAGTAAAAGCGACTTCATAGAATAACCAGTAGCCAAAATTACTACAAGTTCGTAACAAAAATATTCATTTGTTTTTGGAAACATACATTGAAATTCTCTAACATTACTTTCTGCCGTAGCAAATGGAAATGTAAATGTGAACACTTGGTGTTTGAGTTGTCTTTAAAACTGAGTAGCGTTTCAATATAAAGCCGATAGATTATCTATTTATACTATCAAGTGTAACTTTCAAGCATAACATGATATTATATGTAAATGGAACTACGCAAAGCATGTCACAGTGCGTCTAAATTCTGATGGAACATGCATAAAACAAACGGACAGAATATTCCTCACATATATCTCACTGTCAGGCCAGGTCGTACAGTGGAAATTCAATTTATTTTTCGGTTTTGTACTGCGATTTCCCATGCGGATTTGATTTTGTTTTAGAAGCAACAAATCGAATTGAGAATAAACGTATGGACAACTTTATTTTGCTGAAGTTTTTTAATTTGTAACTTTGTAGTCCTTTGTGGATAGAATTATGATGAAAGGACGGTTTTCATTTAAATATTAAAACTTTTGCTACAAACGTTTTACTAGGAAGAGATATTTAATCGAATATTGTGAATTCCTGGACCCATTTTATTCGCAACGCTGGTGTCGCATTTTAAAGAGTGCATTTGATATTAAAAATTCTTCGGAACTCTGAATTTGTGTAAGATATTTTATTGAAGGTCGAAAGTTTTATTGAATTTAAAATTTTACGTAACTTTCTATAACTATTTTTATTTGATCTCGACAATCCAGTTTCATCTTTACAACATAAAAATCGAAGTTTGTCAGTTTGCATTGATCGGATTGATACAATAAGTAATGCGACAAACCAGATTTGGATGCACTTTTTGTGAAATTGCAACCAAATCGGTTAATCCCTTTTAGAGCTGTAGTTCCAAAGACAGGACACCTCTTTTTGCGTCAGAGATTAAAAATGATTGTCTGGAATCGGACTGACCAACAGTATCTTTTTTTTTACCCCTATCTGAATTTTATATTTAATGAGTTCTAATGATGTTTTTCTTTGTTTCCTTAGTACACCTGTCTTCACGAGAACCTGTTCCACTATCTTTGCGAGGAGAACAGCGGGGCGGTGACATTACCAGCAGCGAGAGGCGACGATGCTTGGAAGGTGTACTTCAATGATATCCCTGAAGAGATCGTAGACGAATTCGCCATGAGATACGGAATTGAAGCCATTTATCAGGCTATGACGTGAGTATGCATTTGTGGAACGTAAACGGATCATATTTTAATCTTGATCTGAGTTGAATTTTATTAAAACAAACAGAGATGAAAGATCGACAAACATTAGTCAACATAACCCAGTTGAATCTTTCAGGACATTAAACGGTAACTTACAAGTCTTTGTGTGGAGAATTTTCGGAATATCTGACATAAATAAATCAACTCTTGCCACATTTATTTTAAATGCCTGAATATGTGCTTCCTAAACAAATATATACCTCAATGCACTGGAATTAGTGTTATGCTTAACCAATCTGTTTTTTAAAGTAGGATAATATTTTTTCTCCATCAGACACTTCCACTGCCTCTCGACCAAGTACCTGTGCGCCGGAGTGCCAGCCGTCATGTCGACGTTACTAGCCAATATTAACGCCTACTACGCTCATACGACTGCATCGTCTGCCGTGTCTGCTTCCGACCGATTTGCTGCTTCTAACTTTGGAGTAAGTAGATTCCTTTGTTATTGAATATCAAATTATCCCATAATTTGCTTATAGACAAGGTATTTCTGTTCTATCAATATGTTTTATATATCTGAGTAATAACACCAACCGCACAACTTGATGGAGTATGTAGCTACGTGGCCAACTTTGTTAGACAAGTTCATTTTTAACAAACTTCACTGAATAGTTTAGAGATAACTTTACCATGTCTTAGCCAAAATGATGTCGACAAATTTGGCAAAAGTAGGCAACAATTTTAAAAATTGTCATTTAGATTTTAAAAATAAAATTACTCATAAAGTGACTATTACCTTCACAGAAAGAGAAATTTGTGAAGCTCCTGGACCAGTTACACAACTCGTTGAGGATAGACCTGTCGATGTACCGCAACAACTTCCCCGCGTCCAGTGCCGAGAAGCTCATGGATCTCAAGTCCACCGTCGATCTACTTACCAGCATCACATTCTTTAGGATGAAGGTAAGATCCTGCTTTCTGGAGAAAACATAAAAATGCATAATACATACTGACAGAGATGGTATAATGTACAAGAACCACAATACAGTTGTATCTGGATCTTGTAAAGTACTTAATGTGCCTAAGTTCACCGAATTTACAAGCAACCGATTTTTTTTAAACAACCCAAAAAAATTTAATGTAAAAATTCATAGTAAATATGTAGTTATTTTTAGATAACTGATGTTTATACTGACAGTGAAATTAGGCCTAAAAGTTCTGAAGCTACCGAAAGTACTGAAAGTTGATCGGATGGTATTTATGAATCAAGAGTACTTTAACTGATTCCAAGAATTAACTTTCACAAGTACTGATAAAAGAGTTTTACCGACCTCAGAGCAAAATTGCGAAAGTTAATTCTTAACAATAGTTTTAACAGATCATCATTGCCTATGATTTCATTAATGTTTCAATAGCAATTCTCCAACCACCAATTCGAAATTTTCCTCGAAAACAGTAATTGCTTCGAATTTATTCCTAACCCTGTTATTATTTGGTATATTATAGAAAATTCTGTGTGAAACCTTCATTTACATTGTTTACCTTTCGTCGACCTTGTTGATGTTCAATACTTCATCATAAATATTCATTGTATTCGTAGGTAGGTACTAGGCGTTCTGCGTATGTGCCTTTTGTTATTGTATGAAAGAGTTATATTATGACAAAGTCGTATGTAGCACTAAGAACAAAACACAACAGAACGTCGAAGATTTGAATTTGAAAATAGAAGTCAAGGTTCTCTAAAACACAAAGTTATCGTTTTGGAGATTTCAAAAGACCACGAGAGTATTAGTACCTATTCCGTCAAATCTCCCTATGCTATAGAAAATAAAAACTATTGTTCCTACTTTTCCAGGTTCAAGAGCTAAGCAGTCCGCCCCGAGCCAGCACTGTGGTCAAAGACTGCGTGAAGGCATGCCTTAGATCAACATATCAGTTTCTATTCGAGAATTGTTACGAGCTGTATAACAGGGAGTTCCAGGTAATTCATTAAAATATTCATTATTTCGCTTAAGGAACTGCTGACGCTTATAAATGTTCTTTGAATTGTTGATTCTGTGGGCACACAGTCACTGATTCTAATGTTCATGAATTATTTCTGGAATCAGATTCTGCTGTCTGAAGGTACTTAAAGTAATGATAACAATATTGGAGCGTAAAAGACGGTATTCTAAAATTAATTTGTTGATTTCAGGTGGATCCTAACGAAGCTAAGCGAGACCCTTCAGACCATGGGCCACAGTTGGATTCAGTAGACTTCTGGCACAAGCTTATTGCTCTCATCGTATCTGTGATAGAAGAGGATAGGAACAGCTATGCTCCTGTCCTCAACCAGTTCCCTCAGGAGTTGAATATTGGTCAGGTAAGTCTTGTAAAACATATGCTATCTTTTATTATAAGATTAGGTCAAGTAAGCCCATGATGATATGAATTGATCATTGCTCAGTGAAATCACTATATTTTATTTTCTGTAGTTATCGGCAGCGACGATGTGGTCGCTATTTGCAGTCGATATGAAGTATGCCTTAGAGGAGCACGAACAACATCGTCTATGCAAGTCTTCCGCCTACATGAACCTACACTTTAAGGTACGAAATACAAATTCTATTATTTTCCCCTCTAAAACTTTCAAAATATTTATTTAACACACCATAAATCCACACATCAGAAGTAAGTCATTAAAAATTTGCCATTCCGTATTTCAGGTGAAATGGCTTCACACCAACTATGTGAAAGACGTGCCTCCATACTGCGGAGCTGTTCCGGAGTACCCAGCCTGGTTCGAACCCTTCGTCATGCAGTGGCTCAATGAAAATGATGACGTGTCATTAGAGTATTTGAATGGAGCGTTCAACAGGGATAAGAAAGACGGGGTGAGTAAGATTGCTTATACTTAATTTGGAAATGAAAGTCACTTAAAACGTTGACCGCTATGGGTCCGGCAAACCAAAAGTTTTTCTATTGTGTTTGTTACCGGCAGTTAAAGACTTAACTTAGAACTTATGGATTACTTAAAATGTCACAGTTTCACTACTAATCACAAAAAATAAAAGATTTAATGCTTAGTCGACGCAGCTCTATTTAGCTTTACATATTTCTTCTTATGCGGTGTCTCTCCAACAACTGGAGGTTACCCGTCAGCTCTGCCATATTTTGCTTATCTTGTGCGAAATGAATTGTATGATCAAATTTCCTTGAAACATCATTATTCAATTCATTATCTCATTTTTCAGTTCCAAAAATCGAGTGAGCACGCCCTCTTCAGTTGTTCCGTAGTAGACGTGTTTACACAACTGACGCAATGCTTCGACGTGGTCTCCAAGCTCGAGTGTCCCGACCCTGAGATCTGGAAGCGGTATATGAAGAGGTTCGCCAAGACCATCGTCAAGGTCCTCATAGCATACGCTGATATCGTGAAGAAGGAGTTCCCTGAACATCTGAAGGAAGAACGGGTGGTATGTAGCATTTTGGATTTATAGTTGTAGTATGATTTTCTTAGTTATCAAGAGAAAACTAATTATATTTCTATTCAGCATTAGACCAAAGACTCATTGCTTAGTAATCAGACATTATTACAAAGGTACTTAAACTGAAGAAATATGCAAACGATCGATGTACAATATTTATAAATACTTCTAACCTAAAATATATTTTCAGGCCTGTATCCTGATGAACAACATTCAACAACTGAGGGTTCAGTTAGAGAAGATGTTTGAGTCTATGGGCGGCACTAAGCTCGAGAGGGACGCCGCTGATATTCTCAAAGATCTACAGAATAGATTGAACGGGACTTTAGATGACTTGGCATCTATGTTTGCTATCAGGTAAGACTAACAAGATCTGAAACTGTCGTTTAGTTTATGAAGAATCGAATCGTAACATGCCAAGGAGTGGACTATGTTTTCGGAAAAATCACCAAATCCAGGTCATATTCTGTCACATTGTGCCAAATATTATCCAAATATATACGGAATATAATAATATAGTGTTGACATACACATTTATAAACTAACAAACTCGTAACCACATCATCCACATAAATGATACGATTTTTTACTTTCCCGTCCTCAGCCTGGAGTCCCGTATAACAGCAAGTGTGAAAGAGTTGGGCGAGTTACTGCAGAAGGTAGGAGGGGGCGGCGCGCCTGGACAGCAGCAGCCACCCGCGCACCACGAGGCTGATGAAGTGCTGAGGCCGCTCATGGATATCTTGGTAAGGAAGGAATGAACCCTGATGATGATAAAACATTGAAAAGCCAAAGTTTTTGTTAACACTTTCCCTGTCCCACGGGTCCCTATCGGGGCCCTATCTGGTCCCTATCGGGGCCCTGTCGGGTCTACTTTGTGGATAGTGAATGGGTTATAAATGCTGTCTGATACTTTGTTCTATTTATAGTTAGTATCTTTGCTAAATGATCTTTGATTTGCAGGATGGCTCTCTGACAATGTACGCTGAATCCTGTGAAAAGACTGTACTCAAACGACTACTAAAGGAATTGTGGAAGATTGTGATGAAGATATTAGAAAAGACTGTTGTGCTTCCGCCTATGACTGATAAAACGGTAAGATTTTTTAAAATACAAGGTATATTGCACATCAAAATTATAACATTACCTAAAAAAAATGTGATATTATTGATGAGACATTCGAATTTTCAAAATAATGTGTAAATTCCTTCAATCTGCATCGTAATATTTTTAAACAAGTAATATTACATATTTACTTTTTGATGCAGATGATGCTGAAGAACTTGACAAATAACGCTAAGAACTTGGCTGCTAACGCGAAGATCGAGGATATGACGCAGCTATTCAAGAACACGGTAGGCAAGCAGGACGTGAAGCATGCTCTGTCGGGTGTCATGGATATATCGAAAGAGGTAAGTGGCGTGACGTTTGGTTCTTCAACTGACTTCCAAAAATTTTATTTTTGGTTTATTTACTATGGTACCTTTTTTATCCGTATTTTTTCTTCCATAATACAGCATCTATCAGCTGAGAAGAGCTTGACACCGAAACAATGCGGAGTATTAGACGCAGCTCTTGACACCATCAAGCTATACTTCCACGCAGGAGGCAACGGGTTGAAGAAGGCTTTCCTGGAGAAGAGTCCAGAACTGCAGTCCTTGAGATATGCTCTCAGTTTGTACACGCAGACAACTGACACGCTCATCAGGACTTTCGTTAGCTGTCAGCAAAATCAAGGTAAAAAATCTACATTAGTTATGTAACAAAACAAATTAATTTCTGTACATTAACGGCTAGATTCACAGGTTCACGATAGCAATCTGACAGATCATGCCATAGAAAAGTAATCAAAATGAAAAGCATTTCTATGGCATTATATGTCAGATAGCTAATTAGAACTTTATCTGGAAACTGTGAAACTAGCAGTAAATCTTTCAATCTCATCTCGGTGACTGTACGTAAACGTTGTCTGTGATATTCGCTTTAATATAGGTATATATTCTTTTTTTAATATAAATAAATAGGTAAATAAAAGTAATATAATGATCTAAAGTTGTGCTATAACATGATTGTTTTGTTATCCCCTTGAGACGCTGCAGTGGTGGAAGAGGGCAGTGTGGGTGAAGTGTCGTTACAAGTGGACCTCTTCACACATCCGAATACTGGTGAACATAAGATCACTGTGAAAGGTAATTGCTAACTTAACTATACACTAGGGAAACTACTATATCCTCCTTTCAACAGAGAGTAAGAAAATAGAGATCCTTTATTGAAGCTTACAAAAAATGTCAAGAAGGTTATAATATTATGGCCATGACTATAAACCTGTATAAATCTTACACAACTCAACTTATCAACACATATCCTTGTCACATTTCAGTGGTAGCAGCTAACGATCTGAAGTGGGTGATTCAAAGCGGGATGTTCCGTCCGTTCATCGAGGTCAACCTCATCGGTCCTCACCTCGCGGAGAAGAAGAGGAAGTTTGCCACTAAATCCAAGAGCAACAACTGGAGTCCCAAGTTCAATGAAACTTTCCACTTGTAAGTATAACTTTAGCTTCTTTATTTTAGCCTGATCACTGTAACAGTTGGACAGTGCTTTACTGTCTTTTCGCACTTTCAACACCATTCATTGATTATTTTTCTTCCCTTCCATCCTAATCAACTCATTTTAAAAACCTAACAAAATCTCACTAACGGCCAGTTTCAGAGGTTTTAGATAAAGTTCTAAATAGTTATCTGACAGATAATGCCATAGAGCAGTATAGTAGTCAAAATGAAAAGCATTTCTATGGAATTATCTATCTCAAAACAGCATAGTAGGCACCAGTGCAATATTTCTATCACTGTCATCATTATATTAAATTTTGGTTAAACTTTTCAGTATGGTCAGCAACACAGAACAGCTGGATCTGTTCGAGCTGCACGTGTGTGTTCGGGACTACTGTTTCGCGCGTGAAGACAGGCTCGTTGGCGTCGCTATCATGCGCATGACCGAAATTGTTGAACAGGTAAGATATTTACAATATCAATTAAATAATCTGAAAGGAATGACATCATCAAATCTAGCAGTTTTAATTCCTGCTTTTATAAAGCAGTTATTTTATGAACTGTTGATGACTTTCAGGGTGCCATCGCGTGCTGGCTGCCTTTAGGCACCCGAATCAAGATGGACGAGACAGGCTGGACGATACTAAGAATATTGTCCCAAAGGCATAACGATGAAGTCGCTCGGGAGTTCGTCAAGCTCAAGTCTGAGATGAGGACAGAAGCACCGGCCGGAGCACAAGGGCCTGCGTGAGGCGTGTAGATGCCACCCTCGTGCCACACCATACACAACCCATCAACTCCAAGACTGCGACTGGACTGACAGATCCGGTTGTGATGTCCCTACGTATTTTAAATCAGTTTACAGTGCGCTAGCAGGACAGGAACATGTCCTGCACAATGCGCACGAAAGAGACGAAGCCACTGCAACGGAGTAAGGAAGTGACATGCGGCGCTCCGGCGGCTCCCGGTCAGTGCTCGTTCGTTTTGTTTCGTACAATATCGACGGCGATACGTTTTTTGTAAATAAAATTTATCTTTGTTAAGTTACGCGGATAGTAGAATATTTTGCACAAATTCGTAAACATTAGCAGAAAAGACTGACCGTAGGCGGCCGGGCGCCGCGGCGTACGCGACTTAGGAATCCAGCTCCAGCATTCTCATCTCAAGAGACACCTTGAACTTTCAATCTAAGCAATATTTATTTTTCCTTTAGCGCTCCGTTATCGTGTTTGTTGACTTTGCTCCTTGCATTATTTATCGTTCAGCAGTTCCTCTGCTGCTCAACTACCCAAACTTTTGCTGGGTACCTAAATTCGCGAACGCATCGTTGACCCACGATTTATGTAATAATATTTATATGGACCAAACTGTCGTAAATACGGATGAAATTAATCCTTAAACATTAATATTAAAATGCAACATAATTATTTATCTAATTAATCATCTACTCGTTATACGTGTACAGTAAATTATATGGCCTTATGTAAATTATTTCGTTTGTTTGTTGGTTCCATTGCTTCTGTCGAGTCGGTGACGTGTACAAGTGTTGAGGATGTTTCCTGAGTGTGACGAGGAATGCGTTTCTATAATTTTAATTTTGGTAAATGCGTGGTGTGTAGAACTATGCGAATACATAAAGCATGATCGTTTAGGTGATGAGTGTTATATAAAATGGAATTAATATAGTAATAGCCGTCGTTTGTTCTTGAAATCCTTTACGCGATGCTTTTTGACGTCTGTACGTAAATATAGAACTATGTAGTCACAAATTATCTTTAACCATATATCTTTATTCAAACGCAACGTTTAATACTAATGGCTTCCGCGATAAATAAACTGAATCTACAGAGGAAATGATCTGTTTTGATTTATTCCTTACTCTTGGTACGTCATGCAGTTTTGACAAAAATATCACGGATGAAATCTCAGATTCAATGAATTTGGATGATGCAAATAAAATGACTTGTCTGTAAAAAAAAACAAGGATTACTTCAAAAAGTATCGCGTAACAATATGGATAAAAATATGCGGTATTGACATCTTTTATAAAATAATTAATAATTATTTTACGTGTCCCGTTTTGAGTGATCTATATTATATATCTATGTGATCCATATTTATTACAGACATGTACATAACAATAAGTATGTGTTAAAATATGTGTATATCACAATATTTGCTATTACTTTAATAAGCTTGGCCTCTTTGAAGTGTAATCTAAATCTCCAATGTCTTTTTGTATATTATTGAAAATTGTGATATTGTTATAAAAATGGCGTAACATCGTAACTGTCGTGTTTACCTATTTACTCCGCTGTTATTTGTTATTAGTCAAATATTTTTGTTATTTATTAAAAAATATTATATTTTAGACATTTCATTCCATTTTTGTTAGTTTGAGACTGTTTGTATATTGTGTTATACATTTAGGTATTCTACTGAACGTTTCGTTATTTATAGTAAAACCTTCCAAGTTAAGGCCCCAGTGCTCAAAAATAATTTGTTAAGGCTATATCGTGGTGAATAACAATAACGAATCGTTGATTTATTAACATAATAATTAAAATATATACTTAAAAAATATCACAGTCCAAAACTCAAACACGTTTGAAAGTTGTCACATAAATACAATTTAATGTGTGTACATTTTCAATAGCATTAATGAAATGTTCGTCGAGTTTTTGTGCACCAAAGAAAAATTCTTATTTTTTTAATCCTATCTTAACTTTTTTATTATCTACAGCTAACAAAGATTCCCCCTTTTGTAACCTAACCGGTATTTTTGACAAGTGTAAGATTTTTTTAATGAAATTTTCTGAAAACTTTAAAGTTATTTAAGAAGTCTACTTGTAATAAATGTTTGATGACGTTGAAAATGCACACGATGTGTAGATAGGCACATCACTATTGACACGGGACATAGATTTTCTAAATATTAGCATTTATCATGGATTACATATCTGTAGATAGAGAATGTGGTTTGTCTAGTCCAAATCTCAATAATATATATTAATTAATTATATATTTACTCGTCTTATAATATATAGAAAATACTTTTATTATTTCTAATTTACATTTCCGCGTTGACTGAATCTGTATAACTATAGCGTAATAGAAAATTAACAACAATAATTAATATTTGATTTCGTTATTAAGTAAATCAAATAAATTATTCTATTCAATGTAATAATGTGCGCAATAAACTTTTCAAATAATAAAATAATTGAATTAGATAAAATACATTCTTTGTCCACGATAAAATAATATTAAACAATAACAATTGCCTGCGCATTACTGCGTTGAATAGAGCTTTTCAAGAATGTTTTGGGAAAATATAGTGACGCTCATAAATAGATTATTTGATTGTGTTATTTTGAATAAACACTTCATTATAACCAAATCATTATTGGATCATACATCTGTAAATAGTTGCAGTTCGTACTTCCACCGTATGCGAAGGGAAGCTACTATATCGATGGGATCGTGTGATATCTACATAAACCAAGGTATATCAGTATTACTTTCACGTATTTAATTTAAAAGTATTTGTGTATCGAAAGTTTAACCAGTTACACTGTTTATGAAGATATTGCGATTCGAGCTAGTATAAAAGAAAAGCGCACAGTATTCATTATAATCTCATCAAATATATAAAAACTAACAAACGTATTGACATATAAACCTTTACCATTTGACAATACTTGGTAAATATTATTTTGTAAGTGTAATAATGTGATCGTCACATGCATCTGTTCATTGTAAGTCTGTTACGCTCCAATTTTAGTATTAAATATCACTAACATTGCATACATCTTTGTATAAATGCATATATGTAAATGTTACATGTTTAAACACATTATTGAATTTAGAATTTTTATGAAAAAATAAATAAATATCCGTATTTCAAATATATTTCGTTTCGTTTCATTATACCCGTTGAATTGGCTATTTCTTCACAGAAATTGTCAAAATTATATCTATAAGGTCGATAGGGGCAAGATCGAACGGTTTTTCAATGAGATGAGCAGTGTTGTGTTTGAAGACGTGTAGAACCGTACATATAAGCGTATTCTAAAATCTTTTTTGTCATGAGTAAAGAGCAAAGAATATATTTTTGTATCATATTAATACCTTCCTATTAAATCTATTCGAAAGCAGAAAAAAAAAATAAGTTAAATGTTGTTATTACGAAAATATGTCTAGGGGAA
Source organism: Heliothis virescens (assembly GCA_002382865.2). Taxonomy (NCBI): domain Eukaryota; kingdom Metazoa; phylum Arthropoda; class Insecta; order Lepidoptera; family Noctuidae; genus Heliothis; species Heliothis virescens. The sequence goes on from NWSH02000537.1 coordinate 8,926,723, forward strand.
AGACAAAAAGGTGATGGGGAAAGACCGAAATAGTTTCTAAAATCGTTCAAATGAATATCTGACGCTGTTGATGCTCACTAGTCTTTATTTTGAAGTGCCTAGAATACTCGGAACT
>NWSH02000537.1:8930057-8941803 GCA_002382865.2 Heliothis virescens
GTTATAAAAACATATTTAGGTGTAATAACACGACTAAAAATTCAAAATAATGAGCAGGTATTCCAATAAAACACTCGTACCTACCTCATAAGTGAAGTTATGGAACTCGGGGGAAGATCAAAAAACTCGATTTAACTTCGTAAAAGTCACGACTCGGGTATTTAAGTTTTTAACACGACCAATCACTCGAAATGGCAAACGCTGAATGAGAAAGTTTGGCGTAACAAAATGGCGATTCTAATAATGTTGCTATCACTGCAAAATCTGCACTAAATCTGGAGTTATGGATGACATTTTGTGTTACCCCGTTTTTCATCTTGCCCCCACTGACCTTACTTAATATTATAAAGCTGAAGAGTTTGTTTTGTTTGAACGCGCTAATCTCAGGAACTACTAGTCCGATTTGAAAAATTCTTTCAGTGCTTGATAGCCCGTTTATCGAGGAAGTGCGCCGAGTAGTTCCCACGGGACGCGGGTGAAACCGCTGGCAAAAGCTAGTTGTTTATATAACACTCACAGATATGAAGTATTTTTCCATCAATACCAAAATATAAACAAACCACCCACAATTTTATAACACACAAATATTATTTTAATCTGAAAATAAATTTATTTGCGTCCAAAATAAACTATTTCGGACTAAAAGGTAATAAAAACAAGACGGCTAGAGATCATATCGGTATTTGTTTGTTTATATCTGAAGCTCCGGCTTCAGCTTCCTGTTAATAATATATAATAAATTATTAGAACTACATATATTTTACTACTAGATTCCGTCAGTAGTTGCACACGTATCCCGTGGGAAAAAGTAGCTTTAGCCTTTCTCCGTAAATGGGCTATCTAAAATTGATTTTCTTTTTTGAATCGGACCAGCGGTTCTTGAGATTATATTATTTGATTTTGCATACACGTAAACAATTAACTCTTCATTTTTGATAAAAAGGTAATTTGTGACATTGCGGGTTCGTCTCAAAATTTACTGAACCGATTTAAAAAAAATGTATACGAATCAAAAGCTATGTTGTGGGTTGTGGATGTCTTGAGCAATATATTATTCCTTTGTGTGCGGGTGAAACCGTACGAAACAGCTAGTATATATAAGAAACGTAACTAAAATAGCATTCAAAGATATATTTGGTTTAATTTAGGAAGATGAAATCATCGCATCGATGGAACGTGGGTGCGTGTTTGTTTTTAAGAGCACGCCGTGAAATTCTTCAGGTAATTAGCTCATATTGGTATTAATAAAAATATTCCAGTACGAGGATCGAAATTGGTTTGCTTCGTTTATTTCATAAATAAACAGTGAGTTTTTATAATTTGCACATATTGAAATGAAAGCTATGCTTTTTATCGACGATATGTTCTTTCATCTAAATATTTATAAAAAAATTGAAATAAGTTTGCTTTTGTGATCCCTGTGTATTTTTAAAGTAAATGATCGATCACTTCGATATGTGCAAGTTTTAAAAACTTACGCTGTAGAATTTACCCACTGTCTAATATACACCCAAGAAATATATTACTCACATGGAAAATATGTTTCTATTTAACAAAATAATCGTTTCCAAAATTCTGTTTTCTTCTCTTTTTTGTTGTCCTAAAAATGTGACCAATCCATATAGTAAGATAAGCAATCTATGTATTATTTAAGCAGAAACAGTGGTATTTATTTCTGTCACATTCTTGGACCCTCATCATCACATACAGGATGTAAGGGCGCCAGGCGCCAGTCCGCGTGACGAAATCACATGACCAACTGTCACTACAGTCAAAACAGCTATTTGTATGTCATCGAATTGGTCATTTAAATAAATCACGCTAATGTGGGTTTTATGTATATTTAGCTAATGTGTTTATAACTAGAAATCGGAGAGATTTTTTTCGGCTGGTATATTATTCAATACCTCATATTGCGGTGGGATTGATACAGACAATAGCAGGTCACGGTACCCGAATATATCAAATTTTACCTATCAAAAATTAACGTACCACTATTGTAATAAGGTTGAAAATCTATTGCAGAAATTTAACAGATTGTGGTAACTTGCTGTGCTGTCTGTACAACGAAATATCCAGGCTTTTCTAACTAAAAATTATTGGCAGTCGCGTAATAACGAATACTCACATATTCCATCCATGCCTTTTGTGGTTAAGAGCGAAGGTAACTTATTCGCTTGTGTGTGTATATTTCAGCATCATTTTGACAAGAATAAATTCATTTTCTTTCTTTTTTTATTTCAAACTAGCTTCTGCCAGCAGTTTCAACCGCGTCCCGTTGGAACTACCCTTCGCACCCTGATAAAAAGTAGCCTATAGCCTTCCTCGATAAATGGGCTATCTAACACTGAAATAATTTTTCAATCGGACCAGTAGTACCTACCTGAGATTAGCGCGTTCAAACAAACAAACTCTTCAGCTTTATAATATTCGTATAGATGATCCGGTAGACCAAAGAGGAACCGGCTGGCTATTATACTAACATCTCATTAGGGAGCGCGTGGAACACAAATATGTTAGAACAAGATTTTTAATTACCTATAGCTGTCTGAAGAGATTTAAGAAAGAATATCCAAAAACTCAGAGCTTGTTAGAACTTTAAATAAATACATGTACGACCAAAATGACCCTTTCGAGAATGATAAATCTGTAGGACTTATTTTAAGTTCTCTCCACAGACCCACCAAATGAAACGGTCATCATGAACCCTAACCCTTAGTAATAAGAGTTCAAAGACCTGAGTGAACAATTTGCATAAAAAAAAACATTGTTAAATAAACAACAAAACACTGTTAAATTCTGATTGGTATTAGTTTTTGTTATGTTTTTTATATTTTATGGCTTTGCAAATAGAATAGTTTCCACGGGACGCAGGTGAAACCGTTTTTTAGGGTTCCGTAGTAAACTAGGAACCCTTATAGTTTCGCCATGTCTGTCTGTCCGTCCGTCTGTCCGTCCGCGGATAATCTCAGAGACTGTTAGCGCTAGAAAGCTGAAATTTGGTACAAATATGTAAATCAATCACGCCGACAAAGTGCAAAAATAAAAAGTGGAAAAAATTGTTTTATTAGGGTGCCTCCCCTACACGTAAAGTGGGGCGTGGTTTTTTTTTCATTTCAACCCTAACGTGTGATATATCAATGGATAGGTATTTTAAAATGAATAGGGGTTTACAGAAATCATTTTTTGATTATATTAATACTTTCGGAAATAATTGCTCCAAAAGCCGAAAAATAGGCGTCCCCTCCCCTCTAACTTTTGAACCGCAAGTTTAGAAAATATGAAAAAAATCTCAAAAGTAGAACTCTACATAAACTTTCGAGGAAAAATATTTTGAACGTGGTACAGACAGCAGTCTTTGAGATATAGCATTTTTTTGGAAACCGCAAATTATAACTTTGTTATTCATATATTTAATATTTAGTCTTACTTAAGAGGCTTCCACAAGGTTTGAGCACAGTTCGTGGGTCTTTAGTGTAACAGTTATTGTGGTTGGAACTTTTCAGAAGCTATTCAGTGACACATGCCGTATGAATGGAACAAGGAAAAACAAAAGAGGTTAAGGGCACACATTGAGTCGTCAGTCTGACGGATCTCCGTCATTTTAAATTTATCCTCAGTACGCTGTAATTAAGATCCTAATTGCATCAACCAATTTATATAAAGTAGTTTAGTTCCAGCGGTTTCGATCACGTTTTGAAAAATCTAAAACGTAACCCATAGTCTACCTTAGTAAATAATTTTTCTAATACTAAGATATTTTTTTAAATTACACCAATGTTTCCTGAGACATTCAACACATAAGTGCTCATCTCTTGATGTTTAAACTGTAACCTATTTCAGTAATATCCAGTAGCCAAGGTTTCCAAAGAAGCAACATATCCTCCCAGATAAGTTTTTTGTTACAATCCATTCAAAATTCAATCTCGCTTCACGTTGTTATGTCACCTTTATCTATGTCAATCCACTGGAAAGACGCATAAATAAGTGTTGAAATCACAAAAAAAGTCTGGATTAATAAAATAGTAGCTTCTGCCAATAATATAAATTAGAACAAGTTGTACAAAAAAACTCAGTAACGTACTCGAATAAATCAACCTCCATCCGGATTTATTTGTGTCTATCCAAACATTCCTGATTGCCAATAAACTCTCCACATTATGACTTTGAACCATTCCAATTACTGGCCGATAGGTATTTATAGTTCTAATCAAATTAAAAAAAATACATATAACATTCCGGATTTGCTGGAATTTTTGAAATAAGAATGCGGTATATGACGTCAGATGGGGCCGTCACTGACAAGAGCTTTCCATGTAGTGCCTACACAGCTGATCGTGTAAGCTATTTGGGTAACAATTCGATCGGAACGCAGACACTCCTACACGGCCTGGCTACGATTCGTGACGTCACTACAATCGAGAGAGGGGGGACTATTTAAAACGTCACCCATTCATAAACTCTTGATACATCATTTGAACGCTGAACACAGTCGCGTGCGCACGTTCGAGGTCGAAATCCGCGCTATTTTTAAACGGTTACAAAAACAAAGAGTGTTTTCTTTTGAATAAATTGTGATTATAGAGTTGTGAAAATGAGCGGGAACTTCTTAACGATACCTGGTGACGACCCCATTCAGAGGCGATCAAGAGTAAGGCTTCATTGCATGTTGTTGTTATGTAAACAAACAATGCATGTTACTATGAAAAGGTTCTATTTTATATAGGTTCCGTATCTGTAGTTTGAAGTAGAGATATACTATCAACAATCAATTGAATGATCTAATCTTATCAATCGATATGCTTTGACGTGTCAATTTTATCAGCAAGATTTCTTTCATCTTAAGTTTGAGTTTAAATATAACTCGTTACAGAGATTTAGTCGGACATACTTTCATTTCAAAACAAGAGACACAACAATAGATTGAAAAATCGTTCGTGACTTAGTGAATCCGGAACTTTTGGCACGAAAGACACATGTCATTGTGCCAAATGTTACTTCATATAACTTCACCCCATAAAATGGTCCTACATATCAACAGCTCATTAGTGTTCAAAGATCCAAGTTTTAGCGAAACCTATTTTCTGCGAATGAAATGAGAATTCCAAAACTTTTTGTCATTTCCTGCGACGAGATTGGATTTTGACAAATAGTCTTGTTAGATTCCAGTGTGTTTTGCTTTTGAAGAGTGAATTTTACATATTCAAATATCAAAAATTGCAGATAATTTATATTACAAAACTATACTCTCTCTCTACTCGACAATAATTATTTTGTTCCATACGAAATCCTCTATTGCAGTGAGATGGTATATGAATAAAATAAAATATGGAGTACATACTAAAACTGAATCGAAAGTGATAATTCGAATATCCAATAGGAGTTATGAAGTTTAAGTTTCGTTATCGTAGTTATCGTGAGTTGCATGGTGTAACCCACCCTAGTGATCTGCTCTCCAAATCGAAATTAGGAAATTCAGAAACCATTTTTAAAAGCAACGTAGGTATACTTTGTATTTGAAGTATATGTTCAGTTTTTGTGCAGCACGCATTGTTCACAATTTTTTTCCAACTGAAAATTCTATTTCTCATGCCTATCTCTCATGGATTGATTTAAAAAAATCCATCAATATTTACATGTTTTGTATTAATCTAGCTAACCTTAGATACAGATAAACCTTATCGCTCTGCAACTCTATCAGTAAATCTTATTCGTTTTATCAATCTGTATCAAAGTATCCACTTGAACCTTAAGATTTATCTCACGGCTTGCCTTTAACAGTCAGACGGGTCGATCAAGGTAAAGGACATACCGCAATCAGTTCATCTAAGTTTATTATAAGAAATTTCAACTCATTCGTACATTTTTTATATGAGTAATCCTCAATGATCCTTCCCGCTATGGGTGCAGGTTAAGGGAGTGGAAGTCTTACTGACCAAAACCCACCATGTTCTTTGTGGAGCCCTTTATGTACCAGAACCGCGGTAACCGTTTCGAACAATACAATCCAAAGCTCTACACATTCGTACTCTAGACAGATTTTAGTCGAAAAAACGTTCAATATAGATTTTTTACTTACATCAAGTCAAAGACAAAATCCTTACAACAAATTCGAAAGTTACTCCGTCTATCTGTCGCCAAAACTACTAAATTTTAAATGAATTTGGTACAGAGATAGTCTAGGGCCCGGCAAAGGCTACTTATTATTTGGGCGAGGAAAGAAGCTAGGATGCGAGTGAAATTGTGAGGAACACCTAGTATTGTTACACTTGACAAAGAAAAAGAGATGTATAGATACAATAAAATATAGCCTTTACTTCCATACAAAATATCTATCTAATTAAATCAAATTCCTCAAAACATTAAACTTTTCCAATAAGAAAATCAACTTGGAACATAAAACACTAAGGAAATGCGTCGTATATGACACACGGAACAAACATAGCGTGCACTTGACCGCGATTCCATACAAGTGTCAATGATGCGCCGACAGAATGCGATCGTGAACTTGTTCGAACGAGAAACTTTGTGGATTAGCTCGGACTATACTGGTATTTACTGATTCCTTTATTTTACAATCGGAATTTTCTAAGTTTTCACCTATTTTTTAAGGTTGGTCTTTACTTTCAAACACAAAGGTCGCTTTTGACAATCCAGTAGGTACATTTTGCTAGGAAACGTCAGAATAGTGGCGGTAAGACCCCTCTTTTCGGAGTGGCTCGGGAAGTGTCATGATGCCCTCATCTTCCGCATGACGCAGGTCCTCGAACAAGGTTCGGGCGGGAGGTGGCGCCCGGGTGTCACCACTGTGCGGATGGCCCAGAGGATACGGTAGAGCACAGGATCGAGGAGTGTGCTTGAGAGGAGCCAAAAAAAATTACATTTTGTTACTCAGCGGTCGAGCTTTGTGTGTCTGTTCTGTTTAAGCAGTAATATAGTTTATCTATAAAAAGCGTTCAATCTGAATCAATACAGTTTTTTCATAAATTAAATATTCCCTAAATTCTGCAGTAGCAATAGTTGGAGATTCCCACAAAGAGGAAGCCTGGTTTCATCAAAATCTATAACATAATCAAAGAAACATATACACAAATTTTACTACGGCAATATCCGTTTACGATGACGTGCAAGATAAAATCTTTCACGCAAATACGCAAGTAAATTCGCGTTACAAGTTGCAGATTTCCGTATTTTTTTATACTAATCTATACTAATATTATAAAGAGGAAAACTTTGTTTGTTTGTTTGTATGTTTGTTTGGTTGTAATGAATAGGCTCAAAAACTTCTGGACCGATTTTAAAAATTCTTTCACCATTCGAAAGCTACATTATCCATGAGTGACATAGGCTATATTTTATCCGGGTACGGGCAGTAATTCCCACGGGATGCGAGTGAAACCGCGGGAAAACGGCTAGTTACTTATAAAATCTTCACCACGTTCTGTACGGAAAATACAGTCTTCTGAATCATCATACATCCATTGATTGGTTTTTTCAGCTGTTTCATCTACGTCAATGCAAGATGTTTACTCTGTGGTGTCGTTAAATTGTAGATATGTGTTGTCTAGACATATAAACAGTGACGTTTAGCATTCTTTCAAACGGAGCCAAAAATAAGGAATGTCTTCATTCATAACAATGGTTTTATTTTATTTTGTGTTGTTGAATATTTATCGGCATGCTACCTATCCTTACTTAGTATAATCCAAAAGTAACTTTGTCTGTCTGTCGCACATTCACGTCAAAACTAAGTATCAATACACAGATAGCCTAGAACCTGACAAAGCATATCGTCTACTTTTTATCCCGTTGCGGGAAGAAGTTATCCCAAATTGACAGTTCAAAATACGGTAATAGCTGAATTTCAAGTCCTCTTTGAAATCAACACTAAAAATTAACTGCTGATAATCTATACTAATGGTATAAAGACGTAAAATTGTTTGTCAATTTTGGTGTAAGTTTGTTTGTAGGGGGTAATTTCTACAAGTAATGAACCAAATTTAAAAATTGTTTCATTGGTAGAAAACTACATTATTCGTGAGTGCTATAGGCTGTATTTTATCCGGGTACGGGCAGTATTTCCCACGGGACGCGAGTGAAACCGCGGGAATACGGCTAGTTGTTACTAAATCAAAAACACAATAGACAAATACACGCGATTACTATCGTGATACAAATAATCAGTGTAAATCTCAAAACAGTTAAATCAAAAACGTCTAAACTTCGACAAATTAAATTATTATTTTGCCTATTACACCTGTCAAAACCTTGCTTACCAATGCAATGTCCATGCCTGACCAACTACTAAGAAAGCCGCTAACTTTAAATTGAACTTGAACCTTGTTCGATAAACTTAGTTCAGAGTTCCAATTCATCGTGTTAACTCAGTAAATACAAGTGCAATGCAATTAATTAACACTCGCAGCTTACAGATAGAGTGACTGTTAATTAAGTTAGTTAAGGTTTGAATACAATACAGCTTTTGGCTGTTCCCCATTTACCTGTTACCGAATAAAAATAAAAATATTGTATAGGAAAAATTCAAACCTTCAAATAACTACATACCTACTTTTCAAAGTATTTGCACCGTACCTATATTCCTACGGAGTCTCTATTTCTACTTAATTCAACTAAATTCTATTTTATTTTATTATTGTCATCATAGTTACTAGAGGTTAACAAACAAAAATCTTCGGCATCTATATATAATTATTCGAAATTATAAAAAGAAATAACTCTTTAATTCTTCTCTTTATTTGACCAAAGGATGTCCAAGAAACATAAATCATACCTCTTAAACAATAACGTATGTTACGGCAGTCGTAATTCTTGAGGTAGATCTGACGCGACACTCTTAAATCTATTTTACAACCCAATGAAAAATAAAATTCGCAGTAACGGTATCCGAGAACATCAAACCAGAATTTATCGATTCATTTTATATCAGATTTGTTCTCGATATTCAGTGCAAATAACATTGGGTATACGATGCATCGTAAGGCTAAACTCGATGAAACATTCCATTTCTGACTCATCGAAAAGACACGAACTGTAATGTGACGTCAAACAGTATTTGTTTCAATTCATATATTATCTGTCTTTGTTTTCGAAAATAGAAATGTCTTTGAAACGAAAATAATGCATATTCTATGACCTGTGCAAAAAAAAGTGAAATTAAAATAATAAAATTGAACTTTCAGATAACAAAAGTTAAAACAATTAATTAAAATATTCCATTAGCACTTCGTGAAACAATAGCGTTTTGTACGTAACACGTAATAATGTTATAAAAGTTTTTCGCTCTCTTGTGGAAAATTGCCAAGAATTGTTGGAATTCTTTCAGAAGTTTCGACTGATATCACTGTGATTGTCACAAAGTGGGACAAGATACATAGCAACAACGATTATGTAGTGGGGATGGTCACGGAATATTATTTTCAGAACTAATTCTACTGAATTCCGTAAAATTCCCTTGTATACAGTTTGTTTCAAATATTATTCTAAATTTCGTCGAAAATTACGATAGGATACTATGAAATACTACGGAACTTTGTGTACTAAAAACCTTTCCATCTTAATTATAGACTTTGTTCTTTCATCATTCCTGGATAAAACGAGTCCTCAAAAATAAAATTTTTGGTTGTTTGGCTTACCAAAAAACCTCTTGAAGTATTGAAATCAAGTATTAATATATTTATAAAAAAAATATCCAGATAATGAAAAATGATAAAGAGCAATAGCATAGATATTCGTGAAGGGCAGCCATTACTAGCAGTCTACAAAAGCCCTGTAACTAATTACTATTTTATATATATTTAATACACTACATAAAATACATTTTGAACATTTAAATGCAATATTAATATCTATATTATTTAAATAATTTCATAAATCCTTTTCAAGTGTCCGTGACACTCGAAATAAATATATCATCATTGAAATTATATTTTTGATAAAGTGTTCTCAATAAAATAGTTGCAATTTCTTTAGAAATCTTTCTAAATCTATCTTCAGTATTAAGCTAAACATTATACCTTTTATCTTTTTCACTGTAAGGATTTTTTGATTGATGATGAAAATATAAATTCTGTCAACTAGATAAGCAATCCTTCAAAGTAAACTGATTAGAAAATTACCTACAAAAGAAATTGAATATGAACTTTCAGGATTAGCTTCACAAAAGGCTATTATAAATATCATAACGTTTATTATATCTTTACTGACATTATACAATATACATGCTGAAATAGCTCTCTGACTGCCTGTCGCGCCACTTCTTCTACGCCAAAACAAATGTAATTTATATAAAGATAGTATAAAGAAAGGAGAGGATTTGACCTTAGGCTACTTTTTATCCGGGTCAGGAGGACAGTTATCTCGAGACGCAGGTAAAACCTCTGCGAACAACTAGTATGTAATATTACTGATTATTAAAAAAAAAATGTCCCGATCGAAATAAATAAATCATTAAAGCAATATAAGAGAAATCTTTTTCAAACTAGACTCTTCGAGCGTGTCCTTAATCCACTGAGGTTTTCATCAAGATTCGATATAAGTACCCAATATTTATTAGGAGATATACAATAGCTAGCGAGTTCAAGATATCCTTGTACTGAACAAACAACAAAGGCAATATATTTCAGTAGAAATAGTTCTGATAGTAGTTATTAAAATTACCCATAAATCTGTCACAAGTAATTGTTTTTGCGTCACTTCTATACCAAGAACTACGAAGCAATTTTCACATCGCAATTTCATATTAATATTGTGGTAGTATGGTATTAACTATATATTTTAAGTGTAAATTGAGGTACTTTATACATTTGATTGTAAAATATATTTTACATAATATTAGAAAATTGACATACAATATTTTTTCAAATACGGATCAAAAGTTGGTTTAATGAGCTATGTTTACCTCTTTAAGAGAAAAATATAACATAAAAACGAACATTTTTTCAGGTTTATTGGATATGTTATGGACCAGGTGATTAACGCAGGCATTATTCATAATGTGCGAGCATTATGAATAATGTCTAGCTCTGTCGGGCTAAGTGATTAACTGCTATCTAAACTTCATTATTTATCACATTGCACGGTCATAATTATATTGCTACATGACATTTGGGCAATTAGATAATAAAGCTAAATTTGACGCGGTTTGACCAATCAGAGACCGCTATACGGCATGCGGCTCGGGCGGCGGGCACTATTGTTTGTGTTTAGTTTTGCATTGTAAGCGAATACGGACGAACGCGGATAGGTTTTAGCTAGAACATTAGCTGAAAGTTAGGTTTTAATGACAGAAACGAATTGCTGTAAATCCGACTCCACGCAGTCTTGTCTGCCCTACCCCTAGAGTGTAATTCAAAATCGCGTAGGCGCGAAGGGGCGAGGCGGGCCGCGAGTTGAGGAGCAGGTGGTTGTAACACTCGCCACCGCGGCTGAGGCTGGCCGGCAGGGCCGGCCAGCAAGCCGAAGCTGCGGTGGTGAGCGTTAAACCTATCTGCGACGATAACCTCGCGTGGGACCGCCGGAGCCCCGCAGTGCCGGAGCCGTGGCAGAAATCATGCCTGCTGCAAAAAACTGAAAGTTCACAATCAACCTGAATTTACCTCAATGACGTTCCAAGCTTTACAAAATCCGTTTACAAAATTTACTACCAAAAATTTTCGAAGTTTTTAGTTGTAAAATAGGTACTTTTTTGGATGGCGTTTAAACACAAGCCAATAATAGGACTGATTAC
>NWSH02000537.1:8944214-8968338 GCA_002382865.2 Heliothis virescens
ATTAGCTGAAAGTTAGGTTTTAATGACAGAAACGAATTGCTGTAAATCCGACTCCACGCAGTCTTGTCTGCCCTACCCCTAGAGTGTAATTCAAAATCGCGTAGGCGCGAAGGGGCGAGGCGGGCCGCGAGTTGAGGAGCAGGTGGTTGTAACACTCGCCACCGCGGCTGAGGCTGGCCGGCAGGGCCGGCCAGCAAGCCGAAGCTGCGGTGGTGAGCGTTAAACCTATCTGCGACGATAACCTCGCGTGGGACCGCCGGAGCCCCGCAGTGCCGGAGCCGTGGCAGAAATCATGCCTGCTGCAAAAAACTGAAAGTTCACAATCAACCTGAATTTACCTCAATGACGTTCCAAGCTTTACAAAATCCGTTTACAAAATTTACTACCAAAAATTTTCGAAGTTTTTAGTTGTAAAATAGGTACTTTTTTGGATGGCGTTTAAACACAAGCCAATAATAGGACTGATTACCTACTTAAATTGTTTAACATTTAGTTTAAGTGACAATAAAAATTACTAATTAAATTTGTTTGTATTACTCTGCCCAAAGGGTGATCTACAATATGTAGAAGGCCCGGTCAATTTGATTATTTGAATGATTATTATTAAATTGTTCTCTCAGATCGGGCATTTTTCATAATGACCGGGCATTATGTATAATCCTCAATTTATCATGTGGACCACAACAGATACATGTCTCATATTATTATAAAGTCGGCAAGTAGCCACATACTATGGGCACTCACCTATTCCATTCCTTTTACTTGTAAATCTTCTAAAAAACATCACACCTCTTTGTATTTTACGTACACACGTTAAAAGCATTTAGCAATAACAAACTGAAATATTTACAAAATACCGTCTGAATCCTTTGAAATTCCTGTAAATATTCCAAGAACGTAGACGGAAGCATGACTCACAGCACATAAGTACGTCAAAACAGCAATCATTTAGACGTAATGAGTGTTAAATAACGGAGGTCGCAGGCGCATCGCCAAACACCTATTCACACTGTCATTCACCCGAACAATGACAAATTTTGATATTTCTGTCTTCTTTCTATTATATCACTTGAGGATTTCTTTCAGCTCAGCTCATAAATATTCATCTTATGAGTGTAACAGTCTGTATTTATTTCGAGTATATCGGAAGCAGTTGAAATTATTTTTGACAAATTGTTATATTGTTTTAGATTTAGTAAACTGTGTAACAGTAACTGCAGTGAATAATTACTTGAAATAATCCTCAATAAAATGAATACTTAAATGATGTTAAATGATGAATAAAAAAATTATGTACTTCTCTATGTTCAGATTAATATTTTGTGTTATAAATCAGTAGAACTAGAAGAAAAAATGTGTGCTTCATTTTACCTATGACTTGTGATTATTCTAGCGTATTAGTACCTATAGGTAGACCGTTTTCAGCCATTTTGTTCGTCCAGTTGACTGATTTTGAAAAGCTCTTAATAGTTTTCTATTTCATCGATCAAATATGATTGAGTGTCAAAGATTGATAGATCTTAAGATTACATTTTTAATCAATTTTCTTTTATTCCATACGTCTTTTAAATCATCCATTGTCGATAACAAAAATAGATTGATTAATATTAGGTATAAGTATGTAGGCATTTTTATTAAGTTTGGTTTTATTTCAACAAGTTCCAAATTATTTTAACCATAACTAACACAAAGTCACGCTAAATGAACCGTCAGAAGTAATAATGTAATTAAATGTACCGTATAGAACAATATTCCAACCGCAAAACAACATATCTTAGTAACCAATAATTCTGTCTTATCGAACGTTATATACTGTCAATACAAACGTTTTATTACGCATACATTCACACATCATTCAATCTGAAATTGGCATAGATTGTGAACATCTGTACAAAGAGTGACTCAAGTCTGGGCAGCTGCCGGCTTTCTGTCAGATATAAATCTAAGATAAGCTTAATTAGAATACTGCACCATATTGCGTCTATCATAAACTAGATCATAGAATTTCCGCGTATTTGAGATAAGCATTCCAAATTCTAGCAAAACATAGTTTAGTTCCAAATAAAACAGTAGTAATAACCTATAAGTGTGATTCGTTTATCTAGACGACGTAATAGTTGGTCATTGATTGTCTGATTGTGAAACATACATGATCATAGATTTTGTAAAGTTGGTATGAGTGCATTTGTTATACTGACGCTTCAACGGTAAAACGGCTAAACTAGTTTAGACACAATTTAGTATAGAGATAGGTACGTACAACCCTAAAGAATGGATACTTTTATTAGGATAAGAGAAGTTGATCCCACATTGTATGCAAATAAATAAATCTATTCTATTTTATTCACAACACGCTGGTATAACCGCGGAAAACAGCTATACTCGTAGTTTGCAATAGTTTAATATTTTGTATCAGACTTTTTTTATTTTTTATTAACCTTTTTATTGTCCCACTGCTGGGCACAGGCCTCCTCTCAAATTGATTCGAGCGTTAAGGATTGAGCGTTAATCTTTGACACCTATTTTAATATGTTTGTTACTTTCTCAAAAATACCTTACAAATATAAAATCAATCATCCATAAACAGTTGCTAACATAGCGAGTATTTTGCAATAAGCCATTAATAGTGTAAACATAAATATCAAATAAATAGTGTGACACCCCATTTATAATAGCTGGTGAATTTATAACATTACACAAAAATGTGCCAAGGTCCCTCCGACCTAACGTATGGGCTTTGAACTAAATTTTTGTATTTTTTATTAGAATCTGAAGTTCGGATAACAAGGAACTAACAAAGGCAACATCTTATAAATACTGGCTCATTTCTTTGAATTTGAGTTCTTTAGGCCCACAAACATCGCAGAAACTTTGGTCCAATCTTTTCTTACCATTAATATTTAAAAAGATTTGGTACACAGACAGTCTAAAAAAGGAGATATAAGCTACTTTTTATTCTGTTGCAGTAAGTCACCCAGAATGTGAGCGAATCCACGCGAAACAGCGAGTCGTGCATAAATCGTAGAAAATCCTTGACATTTCATACAGACCCATTCATACGCTGAATTGTTAGACAAAACAATGTTCAGCGAAAACTCAACAATCCACAAAAACAACATCTTAGCTTTGGCAATAAACATCGTTTATTCAATGTTTAAAAACAGCTGGCGTTCAAACATCAGTGTAAAATACGCTAAAAGTAGTTACGATCTGTAAATAGCATAGTTAAAAGTTTGGATGTTAATGAATGATATATGCTTACGAAATAAAATTTTAAAGCAACAACGACATGAGGAATTCTTCATGATGTTTCCATAAATATCACAGTGATGAAATGTAGGTAGGCATTGAGTTTTGAAGCCATTTTATTTTTTGTTGCCTTTTTAGTAAAAAATCTAGGATTTAGAGACTTCAATTTACACTGTCGCTTCTTAAGAAAACCAGTTTATTATGCTAATTTACGTTTGCATCTGCTTAAAATATTTTAGGCAGGATATTTTGGTTTATATTTTCATTGAATCATTCATTTAACATTTTGTACAGACCTTTACAGTAAGCAAACTTAAAAACCAACAAAATTGCTTATTTTAATCATTCATGAAACAAAGAATTAGTTATACTTAAATATATCTACAAAACTGGCTTTAGAGAATGGAATTTTGGAAGCTAGTTTTGAAATAATCTTTAAAGGTTATTCTTTAAAGGTATACTTTTGCTAAAAAGAGGATTTTACCTAAATCTTTTTATACTTCACTTGCTAACGTATGTATGACAAAATTATCTCCTGTCTGCTAGATATCTATTTTCGTATAAATCTAATATGCACAAAAAATCTCCGTAAAAATGATCTTCGCTAAATTGAACACTTTACCAAAAATATAATTAAAACTATCGCACTGTTAATTTTCAAAACAAGTCTATTTCTTTTCAAGTACACGTATTCTGATACTTCAATATTTTCTAAATATATTTTGGAAACGTAACATTATAAGGCTGTGTCTTGTGGCTGTTATTTGAACATCTATGCTAGTTGTTACCGGTATTCAGATGCCAAAAATTCTGTGTCCATCCAAGTGAATACTTGTACTCGGCTGCATTCAATTACTGCGGAAATCAATATTCTGTCTATCTCTGGATTTGCTTACTAGTGATAGAATTTTGACATTAGCCCCATACAATTAATGTCAAATTCCTATCTCTGGTAAGCAAATCCAGAGTTAGATAGGTTATTGGGAACGGCCGTTAGACTGGTAGCTACAGATACGTACTAAATTATTGTTTCAGTTCAGTGTTATCAGGGAACAATAAATTAAAGCAAAATGACACAGTGCTCTTTACAAAGGTTGTAATTACTCGGCGAATGAGATTAATGAGCCGCGAACGATGAGAACTTTCTCATTACTTACTTTATTTTTATCGCGTATAAAGCAATTTTTCTTTTGTTTATATTTTTAGAAAATAGGTTTTCAATTCAGGTGCATGTATTTTTTTTAGTTTTTAAATATTGTTGAGAAAAGTTGACTGTTGTAAGTAGCTGGCTTTTTGTTTGGTTAATTAAAATAACGTCGCACACACTACGCCGCAGCGGCGACGGCGGTGCCGCTGCCAGCGCTCTTAGGTAATAGATATATAATAAATATACACACCTTTATGTAATAATAAATAAATAAATTATAATCTGATATATTACGGATTTATGACGGATTTGATGAAACTTAGCAGTAATATAACTTATATATCAATAACACATAGGCCACTTTTTTATCGGGGCACGAGACGTAATTCCCTCGAGATGTGGGTGACTTTATAACCAGTTGTTTGCGTATCAAAATTTCCGATAACACGTGGCAAGTGATTTTGCGTGTACTAACTAAAAGCGCTTGACCTGGCTGCCTAATGAGAGGCTATTGTTATTGGAAATTCCTTACTATACGTGAATTTCAATAATGCTATTCGTTGTTTTGCAATTAGAGATTGATTTTGCCATCTGCCTAGCCTTTTCCCAACAATGTTGGGGTCGGCTTATAGTCTAACCGGAAGCAGCAGAGAACCATTGTTTTACATGGAGCGACTGCCTGTCTGACCTCCACAACCCAGTTACCCGGACAACGGGCAACGGCCTGATACCCATTGGTAAGACTGGTTGTCAGACTTTTGATATTTGACATAAGCTCCATATACATTACTTATGTCAAATAGCAATTTCTAATCGCAAAACAACGGATAAATATTCACCGTTAGTTAACTATGGGCACTAAATATTGAACAGGTAAGGGAGAATGTTCTATATTTTGAAGTACCAAAATCGTAATTATCACTATTAGTAAATCAGTTCATCACTAAATGTGATGAACTGATTATTTATTAAAAAACACACGAAACTGTCTTAAAACATCCGAAAGTTATTTTAGAATTTATAGTTAATTAAAATATCTAAAAGAAGAAGAGGAAATCTTATCACAAAAATTGTTATATTTGAATTTAAAAGTTTCGAAGTAAATAAAAAAAATACTGAGAAGAAAAATAAAGATGTAGCCCTTCTAAAACGGTGGACAAACTTTTTACTTGGGTATTTTTGCCCGTTACAAATAATAAAAAATATTTCCAAAAATGTTTTTATTTACTTCAATAAACTATTTCATAGTATACACGTATGTACATTTCTTACTTTATTTAGCCAAAAAACTAGTTTCTCTGATAGATAAAGCTAATGACTACCTAATAATGCCTACTCTTTTTTTTCCTGCCCTTATCCCAATTTATTTGGGGTCGGCACAGCATGTTTTCTTCTTCCGTACTCTTCTATTTGCCGTCATCTCACAAGTAACGTTCTTCCTAGCCATATCGATTTTCACGCAATCCATCCATCGTCTCTTAGGTAGTCCCCTTCCACAATATCCATCCCAAATAATTCTACGTGGATTTAATAAGTTTCTTATCAAGACAAGTCATACTAAAAAGATACTTAGTAAAGAATCTCGAATTAACTCTAATCGAGCCTTCAATCAAATTCAAAAAACACATTGCAATACAATTTTCTTTAAACCTGACTTTCTGAGATAGTCATCGTGATGGATTGAAGAACATTATCGTGATCCTGTCGCTTTTAGTAAATCCTTCGGTTATATAAACGTATTTTTTTTTGAAAAACGGTTGAATGATTTAACGGTGTTTAAAATCCGATGTTAAAAGAACTTAAAGAAAGGGGTACTGTGATTGCATATTGAGTGCTTTACATAACATTATATTTCTCTTCAATGAGCAGGGGTATGAATGAATATGAATGAATGAATAGTCAAATTTTTAGAAAAAAAAAAAATAATATAGGTATTTGTAACACGAAGACAGTAGTAAACTTGTCTTAAAAATAAATTAACATTTTCCTAGAACACAGAATAAACAACTTTCGTTTGTTTTCCAGAAAAAATGGAACATTATTTATTCGTAGATCACGCAAAGCAATTGATCAATATTTATGACTCGCACCCGGATGTTTTTGTAGTATCATCTGGCCGGAAGAACTAATGCATTTGAATGAAGCATTTTTATCTAAGTATGTGATATTTATTGCTCACTAAATGTTAAGGCTTGTGGTGTTATCATTATCTGCCTAGCCTTTTCCCAAGTATGTTGGGGTCGGCTTCCAGTCTAATCTGATGCAGCTGAGAACCAGTGTTTTACATGGAGCGACTGCCTGTCTGACCTCCATAATCCAGTTACCTGGGCAACCTGGCACCCTGGCAAGACTGGTTGTTATACTTTCTGGCTTCTGACTACCCGTAACGACTGCCAAAGATGTTGTCAAAATTGACACCGGGACCCACCAGTTTACGTGCCTTCCGAAACACGGAAGAACTTGTTATGACAAGATGGTCACCCATCCACGGACCGACCGCGCCAGGCGTTGCTTAACCTTCGATCGATCTGCGCGACTTTAACTCTCTTCAAGGCTTGTGGTGTTATGAGTGAACGAAATACAGCAATTATTATTATACTGTTTACCACCAATAATTGCTTTGCACAAAAAAAATATTATATCTATTGTATATTATACTTATCGGTTCGTAAAAATTGTTCAAATATGGGTTTAGCTGTTTTGTTGACCTCGGAATTATTTTAACCTATTTAGCTTATACCGTCAAAACAGGGCAGTCACTAGGTATTCATTTTTACAGACATTAACCATAATGTTAGCTTAGCAAGTTAAGTTACCGTAATTTGAGAGGTTACAAAGGACTAACTGAGAAAGGTTAGTTATAGGGTATTAAGCAACCTTTGACATTTTTGGGTCGCGATTAACCTCTGTCCCAAATTTCACCAAACGGACAGAATTGAGTAGTGAATATGTCGACATGGTAGTTATCTTAAAGTCGTTATAGCGGAATTAATTTATTTGACATCATGGTTATTCAGGTCATGGGAAAAGCAGAAGAGTACCTATGGTGCAAACGCCAGCACATCAACCTACCTCAATCTGTAAAATTTCTTCAATAGATTTTTAACCACATCAAAAAAGTGAAAGGTTGGGTATGATTTGACAGATTCGGGTAGGTTGATTTGCTGTCGTTGGTACAAAAATGTGCAGTTAATTGGTGTAAGTCTAGAAATATTTTGTTATTATCTAGCTGTTTTAGTAGAATTTGTTGATCCCTTAAGGCCATAGCCTACCGGGGCTAAGGGAATGTTCTAAAGTGTTACTGCAGTATGTACTGGTATATAAAGGGCTCCAGATTGAACGAAAATGGGTTAGCAAGTGATAAACATTATTATATTCATATTTTATTAACCAGAAGTAATTATAATTAGTACCACGCTACTCATAATTTATTTTTATGTGACAACAATCTTCGTCTGTCGAACAAACAAAGTTCCCTGTGTTTATTTTTAAATCACATATGATGCCAAGTCGTATTTATTAATTACAGCTTTGAATATTAGCAACCACCTAATATATTTGATACTAGCTTCTGCCAGCGGCTTCGCCCGCGTAGAACTTAAGATCCCGTTTTTTCCTGTTCCCATGGAAGTTTTGGGAAATCATTTCTTGTCTCGCGTGAGAGTCTTAAGATGAACTTCTGTGTAAAATTTCAGCTTTATAGGTTCACGGGGCCATTGATGATCTCGAGTCAGTGAATGAGTCAGGACTTTGATTAGGATAAAAGTTACGCAACTTTTTCAAAATGAAATGCATAGAAATAATACTATATTCTATACCTAGAAAAATAGAACGAGCAAAACGTGTGATGTTTTTAACGATTTAGTTACTAAATATTTCAGATGGTATTATATTAAACCAGGCTTTATCTACAATTGAATCACATTCGAATGTGGCTTACAGAAGATATTCATACGCTCAAAACCACAGCAAGACGTATCTAATCCTCAAAGGCCTTTGAAATTGTGGACGAGAAGCCAAGTAGCCTTTTACGTGCGGTATCGTGTGTATAGACCTAAGGTAATAGTGTGTATTATGTCCAAATATTTAGTATTTCAGGAGCCCTGAGAACATATTCAGTTTCAGTTAGAGCATATATCTACCATACTGTGCTGATATTTGGATTAAGATAGAATTATTTTTTTTGCAAATTTTTCATTTATTCATAATCTTATAAAGCAATATAAGCTTACAGTTTACAGCAAAGCGCTTATAATGCTATACTAAATATACTAATTAGATTACAGATAAAATTACTATTAATAGAATAATTTATTGAAATTGAATAGATGAAAGCAATCGACATTTATATTGAATTGAATTAAATTATTTAAGATTAAATCGAATTAACAGTTTGTCCAATAATAATATCATATCTAATTATAATTATTTATATTATAGTCTGTAATATATTATATGTCAAATTCATACCATTTGACTATCGTTTGCTTTCGTCTAAATAAATGTCAATGTCAAATAATATGTCAACATCTGGCCTCTTTTGCAAGAAATCATTTATTAGCTTGATAGCAGTAGGACTAGATATTTAGGTTCCCACGTCATTTTTGTGCCACTGTTTCATTCATATTTTGCCTACAGTGTAAATGACATGTTTTCATTTTTTTTCTTTTGGTATGACGAAATAAAACCTTTCTTATAATTTCTACTATGTTAGTCAAGTTGCTAAGTTTTATTATTGTTCTGAGCATGTGTGTGTGGCACTGAAGCCCCAGAGCAGATACCTATGTAAGCACCATTTGTAAGTTCCTTTCATGATCCAAATTTGATTTCCAATCAGCGAAAAGCATGTTATAGGAAGTTGTTTCGGGTATAAAGTCATTGACATCGACGCAGTCAACGTCCCCAACATAACCTTAGGCTGACTCCAGACCTACCGATTCTTTTCTTATCGGCTCCTTTTCTTTCTTATAATAATAGAAAAGAATTCGTATCATCGCCCATACAATATTGTTGGTGCCTCGTTCACCAGCGATGTTCGGCCGGTTAATTGCGGAGCAGGCATTTTTACCATTATTGGCATTATACTTCGTTTGGGTCATAGGCCTACGATTATCAGTATGTTTTATATGTCATTCTGGCTTCCTATTTTAGTTGAATTTTAAGAAAAATATTGAAACAGTACCAATACGCATTGACCAAGCGTAGTGTTTATCGCTCAATCCTCCTCTTTGTGAGAGGAGGCTAGTGCACAGCAGTGAATAAAAAAGCTGGTGAAGATGAACAGAAGCGCTAAGTCTGTGCCCATCCTAAAACTGTTGAAACTAATTTCACAAGTCACGACACCAACGTCGGAAAAGTCATTAAGTGTCAAACAATTTCTTAGGAAATTGACAAACTCGTACATCTCTACTTGAACCTCAGAATACGGAAACTTATTATACAAACACAAATTACGTCATGACAATCTAATTTAAGGAAATGTGGTTTTATCTTATGTGACATTATGTTATCAGGCAAATACGTTCTGGTATACGTAATATGTAATTTATTTGTAACTTAGGAGTGTAAACACAAACACCCTTCATCTTATTAGGTGTACTTATTTTAATACAGAAATCACCCGTGCATCGGAGAGCACGTTAATGTCGGTCCTGCGCCTGATCTCTCTCCGGTCGTGTCGGATTGCCGTCCCATCGGGTTATGAGAGTGAGGGAATAGGGAGTGCACCTGTGTCTGCGCAAATGCTTGTGTACTATAATATGTCCTGCGCAGCTGGCTGATCTCCTTATATGAGAACAGCCGCCGTGGCCGGCAATCGGCTAGGATGCCATCAATACAGAAATATCAAAAGACGGTAACTAAACGGACGGCAACTTTATTTAATAGTGTTGAACTATAAACTCTTAACCCAAGAAAATACCTGAAACCATTCATTACAATATCATATTAATTTATACTTTACATTATACTACTAGTGTGATAGTAATAGATCGCTTTTGTATAACTATGTTCCGGTATATAATTATATCCCTAGGGATATAACTATATTACGGCTTTATCTATCTTACTGCGACATATATATTAAAACTATTTTCATTTAAATTGCTATTTTTTGTAAATTATTTATTTATATTTAGGAATTAGTACTAATTTATATAATGCACAGTGTAAATATGTTATTGTAATAAATATCTGTAATTTAAGATGAGATGTCAATAAATAGGACCTATAAAAAGTCAACTTAACAAAAACATAGGGATTTAGTAGACCTTGAAAAAGGGGTGACGATACCTGTATCTCTAGGCGTATTTAAGAAACAATGAAAAACCAAAATGTTGATTACTACGTATTGAATTCATCGTCAACCAATGAGTAGCAATCGAGAGGCAGCACAAATTCATTATCAGTTGTTAGGCAGATTTTAGGTAACTCCGACATTTGATACTCTGCTGGATCTCAAACCTGCAGCCCATGTAATACGAAGAAGAAACCTTGTATCTTACTAATATGTTAATTTTCTTTACAGAGCTCGTCCCTCACAGATTTGATCTCAGCATTCGACACAAAGGCCCAGGCACACAGCGATCTACAGAAAGTAACGGCATTTAGTGGACAATTCGACAAAAACCACAAACCTACATTCTCTAAGGATGAATACGGCAAGTGAGTATCAAAAGATCTTTTCAATTCATAAATTTTATTGTGTAAAATATAATTTAAAGTGCTTTGAATCTACATTAATGACGTATACAAATATAAATTAAAATAAATGCCTTGATGTTGAACTTTTAACAATTATATTTTTTAAGTAATTCATGTGCACTTAGAATGTAGACTTTTATTAATTAGCAGAAACGAGAACCACATACAACTTTATGAATAAAAACTTAAGCTCTCTATGAGCCTTAACGATTTATTTGACTGCTTCATAGGTCCCTACATTCAGTATACCTATTCCTTTTACAATAGATACTGGACAATGCCAGATAATTTACATTTGGAATAGAATGCAATCTTCTTTTGTCATTGGTCAACAAAAGAGCTTGTGGCTTTCAGTAATCAAATGTGGTTTTAAATCTTTTTGGAATTGAAAAATGTTTCAAATTCAAAATTGAAACATTTGTCAAAAAAAAAAAATATAAGTAATTGCGTGGAGTAGGTGTAACCTAATGCTTATTAGAAACGCAAAAGTATTTATGGATGTTAATTCCTCTTTCACGTAGAAAATACTGAATGGATTTTCATGAAACTTGGAAATAATATAGGTAATAATAAATAGCTTCTGTCTCAGAATAATATACAGGTTATTTTTTTATCCCTGTGCGAAAAGTAGTGTTCTCGGCACGCGAGTGAAACCGCGGTAGAAAGCCAGTAGGTATTATCATAAGATTTTGAATACAATGTGCGTAGTACAGACAACAGCACATCAAGTTACTACAATCTGTCAAATTTCTGCAATCAATTTTCAACCTTATCACAATGGAGGTAGGTTAATGTTCGATTGGCAAAATTTGACAGATTCGTTTACGTTGACCTGCTGTTGTCTGTACAATTTGATGAATAAAAGATTTTTTTATTGCAATTAGACTCCTTTGAGGGTAAAAAATTAAAAGAAATTGCTAAATAAATAAATGCTAATAATCCCAAATGAAGCATAGACATTTTAATGTATTTATTTATAACTAGCTTTTACCCGCGACTTCGTACGCGGGTCCTGTTTTTTTTTTTATACATAATCATATTTTCTCATCGTTTAAACCTTCCCTCGATCTGTACAAACATTTTAAGACCAAAATAAGCCCGATCGGTCCAGCCGTTCTTGAGTTATGCGCTTACCAACACATTTAGCGATTCATTTTTTATTAATTATTATTTTAATTAAAAGCTTTTTATTTAACTTGCAATGTATGTAAATATATTTATATATTTGTATGTTCGGGTGAAATCTTTGAAGTCAATTTTGAAGTAGATATATTCAACCGTTTGCGCTGAGATTTTGTGGACGCGTTTAGTTTAGATGACAATACATGATAAGGTATGTGACGTCATTCTAAATTCAATATGGCGGATCATACAAGATGTCAGAACAGTTATATTTAATCCACTTATACAATATGGGTATCAAATGAAAGGGCTCGTTGAGAGTAATTAGAAAAAGTATATGACGTCATTCTGAATCCAATATGGCGGACCATGCAGGATGGCGGAAAGTTACCTTTAGTCCACTTTTACAATATGGGTATTAAATGAAAGAGCTCGTTAATAGTAACCAGAAATAATGGGGATAACTAAAAAGTAAAAAATAAATTAAAAGTAAAAAAAATCGGTTTACCGACAAATTAATATATGATATAGGTGAAGGAAATTGATAGGTATCGTAAATCTCGCGGACAGAGCTTTATTATTGAACCAAATTTTATTTCTTATTTTTAAGTGCTTTTAAATAGAAGCTGTTTTTCTTATTAGAAAGTTTTTTTTTATCTTTTAATTTATCTTCTTGTACTTTTTGAGTGTGTAATCCCCATTTTAGTACGTTCTGGATTACTTATTAACGATGATCGCCCGTTTGGTGGCAGTGTCTTTATTTATCTCTTAACTACTTAGGTGATTTGTAAAAGTGTAACTAAAGGTAACTTCCGGCCATGGTTTTCTCTAGTGTGAAACTCCGTGTTACGCAGCCACCTATTGGATCTAATACAAGATTCCGACGTATCATATCACTCGTTATTTTCTAGTTACCTTCAACGAGGCCCTTTCAATTCTGAATAGCGAACTCGGATTATTTGTTATGTTTAAACGTGAGTAAACCTTAAAGGGTATATTTTTGCGCTTCACCATCGCTTGCAAATAGGTACACTGATTTATTGATTATTTTCTCATATATTGAGATACCGACACTTGTAACACCATACTTATCATTTCTCACTACACTCTCACCAATGTAAAACATTATATATCAGTCAACAGAGCACCCATTCATTTTTGAATCAACACTCATAAAACAATCCATATCTGTAATATCAAAAGATCGGATTAAATATAATATATGTTTGACATCACTTGTATGATCCGCCAACATATTGAATTTAGAATAGACGTCACACTATTTCTTATCAATGTTTATCTCGCTCATATAATATACTACAGAGCCAGACGTTCTATCGCCTTACCCATTTAAACATCACGTGAGGGCGCAGCTCGTGCCTTCTGAGTAAGTATGTACGTTCTAGAGTTCTAGAGGATGACTTCAAAATGATTAAAGATTTCAACCCCGAACATACAAATATAATAAATATATTTACATAATTGCAAGTTTAAATAAAAAGCTTTTAATTAAAATAATAATTAATAAAAAAATGAATCGCTAAATGTGTTGGTAAGCGCATAACTCAAGAACGGCTGGACCGATCGGGCTTATTTTGGTCTTAAATGTTTAGTACAGATCGAGGGAAGGTTTAAACGATGAGAAAATATGAAATTATGTATAAAAAAAAAAAACAGGACCCGCGTACGAAGTCGCGGGTAAAAGCTAGTTATAAATAATACATGTAAAATGTCTATGCCTTCATTGGGATTATTAATAGCATTTATTTATTTAGCAATTCTTAAATTTTTACCCTCAAAGGAGTTAATTGCAATAAAAAAATCTTTTATTCATGCAAATTGTACAGACAAAACAGAGGTCAACGTAAACGAATCTGTCAATTTTGCCAATCGAACATTAACCTACTCATTTGATAAGGTTGAAAATTGATTGGCAGAAATTTTGACTAGGATTGGTAGTAACATTGAATTGTGCTTGTTGTCTGTACTACGCACATTGTTATTCAAAATTTCTTAAAAATGATAATACCTACTGGCTTTCTACCGCGGGTTTCACTCGCGTGCCGAGAACACTACTTTTTCGCCACAGGGATTAAAAAAATAACTGTATGATTTATCTGAACAGAAAGCTATTATTATTACCTATATTATGTCCAAGTTTTACATGAAAATCCATTCAGTATTTTCTTACGTGAAAGAGGAATTAACAATCCATAAAACTTTTGCTGTTTCTAATAAGCATTTAAGGTTACACCTACTCCACGCAATTACTTATATTTTTTTTTTTTGACAAAATGATTTCAATTTTGAATTTGAAACAATTTTTCAATTCCAAAAAGATTTAAAAAACCAACATTGTATTACTGAACCACAAGCTCTTTTGTTAACCAATGACAAAAGAAGATTCATTCTATTTCCAAATGTAAATTATCTGGCATTGCCAGTATCTATGTGTAAATAAGGAATAGGTATACTGAATGTAGGGACCCTATGAAGCAGTCAAATAATCGTTAAGGCTCATAGAGAGGCTTAAGTTTTTATCATAAAGTTGTATGTGGTTTCTCAGTTTGCTAATTTAATAAAAGTCTACATCTAGTGCACATGGAAGTTAACTTAAAAAAATATAATTGTTAAAAGTTCAAACATCAAGGCATTAATTTTAATTTATATTTGTATACGTCATTATGTAGATTCAAAGCACTTTAAATTATATTTTACAACAATAAAATTTATGAATTGAAAAGACATTTTTGATACTCACTTGCGTATTCATCCTTAGAGAATGTAGGTTTGTTGGTTTTTGTCGGAATTTGTCCACTAAATCTGCCGTTACTTTCTTAGATCGCTGTGTCCGGGCCCTTTGTGTTCGAAATGCTGCGAATCAAATCTGTGAGGGACGAGCTCTGTAAAGAAAATAACATATTAGTAAGATACAAGTGTTTTTCTTTCGTATTATAATGGGCTGGCGGTTTGAAGATCCAGCAGAGTATCAAATGTCGGAGTTACCTAAAATCTGCCTAACAACTGATAATGAATTGTGCTGCCTCTCGATTGCTACTCCATTGGTTGACAGATGAATTCAATACGTTAGTAACAACATTTTGGTTTTTCATTGTATTCTTAAATACGCCTAGAGATACAAGTATCGTCACCCCCTTTTTCAAGTCATACTAAATTCCCTATGTTTTTGTTAAGTGTGACTTTTATAGGTCCTATTTATTGACATCTCATCTAAATTACAGATATTTATTACAAATAACATATTTACAAGACTGTGCATTATAAAATTAGTACTAAATTCCTAAATATAAAATAATAATTTACAAAAAATAGCAATTAAATGAAAATAGTTTTTAATATATATGTCCGCAGTAAGATTAGATAAAGCCGTAATATAGTTATATCCCTAGGGATATAATTATATACCGGAAACATAGTTATTACAAAAAGCGATCTAATTACTATCACCACTAGTAGTAATAAATGTAAAGTATAAATTAAATATGATATTGTAATGAAAATGGTTTTCAGGTATTTTCTTGGGTTAGAGTTTATAGTTTCAACACTATTAATAAGTTGCCGTCCCGTTTAGTTTACCGGTCTTTTTGATATTTCTGTTATGATGGCACCTGCCGATTGCCGGCCACGGCGCTGTTCTCATATAAGGAGATCAGCCAAGTCTGCGCAGGACATATTATAGTACACAAGCATTTGCGCAGACACAAGGTGCACTCCCCTATTCCCTCACCTCTCCATACCCGAATGGACGGCAATCCCGACACGACCGGAAGAGATATCAGGCGCAGACCGACATTAACGTGCTCTTCCCGATGCACGGGGAATTCTGTAATTAAAATAAGTACACCTTAAATAAGATGAAGGGTGGTTTGTGTGTTACAACTCCTAAGTTTACAAATAAATACATATTACGTATACCAGAACGTATTTGCCTGATAACATATGTCACATAAAGATAAAACACATTTCCTTAAATTGATTGTCATGACGTAATTTGTGTTTGTATAAGATAAGTTTCGTATTCTGAGGTTCAAGTAGAATGGTACGAGTTGTCAATTTCCTAAGAAATTGTTTGACCTTAATTGACTTTTCGACGTTGGTGTCTGACTTTGAATTAAGTTTCAACACGTTATTGGATGGCACAGACTTAGCGCTTCTGTTCATCTTCACCAGCTTTTTTATTCACTGCTGTTGCACGTAGCCTCTCTCTCACAAAGAGAGGATTGAGCGATAAACACTAACGCTTGTCAATGCGTATTGGTACTGTTTCAATATTTTTCTTAAAAATTCAAAACTAAAATAGGAAGCCAGAATGACATATAAAACATACTGATAATCGTAGGCTCTATGACCCAAACGAAGTTATAATGGCCAATAATGCGTTAAAAATGCCTGCTCCGCAATTAACCGCCGAACATCGCTGGTGGAACCGAGGCACACAACATATTGTATGGCGCGATGATACGAATTCTTTTTCCTATTATTATAAGAAAGAAAAGGAGCCGATATAAGAAAAGAATCGGAGGTCTGAGTCGCCTAAGGTTATGTTGGGACGTTTGACTTGCGTTCGATGTCAAATGACTTTATACCGAAAAAACAACTTCCTATAAAGCATTTTCGCGTGATTTGGAGAAATCAAATTTGGATCATGAAAGGAACTTACAAATGGTCTTACATAGGTATCTGCTCTGGGGCTTTCAGTAATGCACACACACATGCTCAGAACAATATAATAACTTAGCAACTTGACTAAAATAGTAGAAATTTATAAGAAAGGTTTTATTTCGTTCATACCAAAAGAAAAAAAAGAAAACATGTTCATTTACACTGTAGGCAAAATTATGAATGAAAACAGTGGCACAAAAAATGACGTGGGAACCTTAAATATCCTAGTCCTACTGCTATCAAGCTAATATGATTTCTTGCAAAAAGGCCAGATGTTTGACATATTATTTGAACATGACATTTAATTTAGACGAAAGCAAACGATAGTCAAACTGGTATGAATTTGACATATAATTATTTACAGACTTATAATATAAATAATTAAAATTAGTATGAATTTATTATTGACAAACTGTTAATTCGATTAATGCTTAAATAATTAAATTCAATTCAATATAAATGTCGATTGCTTTCAATCTATTCAATTTCAATAAATTATTCTATTAATAGTAAATTTTACTGTAATCTAATTAGTATATTTAGTATAGGCATTATAAGCCGCTTTGCTTGTAAAACTGTAAGCTTATATTGTCTTTATAGATTATGAATAAATGAAAAATTGCAACAAAAATTAATTTATCTTGAATCCAAATATCAGCACAGTATGGTAGATATCATTGCTCTAACTGAAAACTGAATATGTTCTCAGGGCTTCCTGAATACTAATATTTGGACATAAATAAACACTATTACTTAGTCTATACACAAATCGATACGCAACGTAAAAGCTACTTGGCTTCTCGTCCCAATTTTTCAAAAAGGCATTTGAAGGATTAGATACGTCTTGCTGTGGTTTTTGAGCGTAATGATATCTTCTGTAAGCCACATTCGAATGTGATTCAATTTGTAGATAAAGCCTGGTTTAATATAATACACAATCTGAAAATATTTAGTAACTAAATCGTTAAAAAAAACATCACACGTTTTGCCATCGTTCTATTATTTCTAGGTATAGAATAAATATATTAATTTCTATGCATTTCATTTTTGAAAAAAGTTGCGTAAACTTTATCCTAATCAAAGTCCTGACTCAATTCACTGAACTCGAGATCATAATGGCCCGTGAACACTTAAAGCTGAATTTTACACAAAGTTATAATTAAACTTCTCACGCGAGACAAGAAATATTTCCCAAAACTTCCATGGGAACAGAAATAAACGGGATCTTAAGTTCTACGCGGGCGAAGCCGCGGCAGAAGCTAGTATCAAATGTATATTAGGTGGTTGCTAATATCAAAGCTGTAATTATAAATACGACTTGGCATCATATGTGAATTTAAAAAATAAACACAGGGTAATTTGTTTGTTCGACAGAACGAAGATTGTTGTCACATAAAAATAAATTAATGAGTAGCGTGGTACTAATTATAATTACTTCTGGTTAATAAAATATGAATATAATAATGTTTATCACTTGCCTAACCCCATTTTTCGTTCATCTGGAGCCCTTTATAATATACCAGTACATACTGCATACACTTTTAGAACATTCCCTTAGCCCCGGTAAAGGCCATGGCCTTAAGGATCAAGCAAATTCCTACTAAAAACAGCTAGAATATAACAAAATATTCTAGACTTACAAACAATTTTAACTGCACATTTTTTTGTACCAACGACTGCAAATTCAAGCCTACCCGAATCTGTCCAATCATACCTCAACCTTTCAACTTTTTTGATGTGGTTAAAAATCTATTGAAGAAATTTTAACAGATTGAGGTAAGGTTGAATGTGCTGGCGTTTGCAC
The DNA here is from genome assembly GCA_002382865.2 of Heliothis virescens. Lineage (NCBI taxonomy): Eukaryota > Metazoa > Arthropoda > Insecta > Lepidoptera > Noctuidae > Heliothis > Heliothis virescens. The sequence continues at coordinate 8,962,922 of NWSH02000537.1, forward strand.
GCATAGGTACTCTTCTTTTGCTTTTCACAATGACCTGAATAACCATGATGTCAAATAAATTATAATTCCGCTATAACGACATTTAAGATAACTACCATGTCGACATATTCACTTACTCAATTCTGTCCGTTTGGGTGAAATTTGGGACAGAGGTTAATCGCGACCCAAAATGTCAAAGGTTGCTTAATACCCTATAACTATACCTTTTTCAGTTAGTCCTTTGGTACCTCTCAAATTTACGGTAAACTTAACTTGTAAAGCTAAATTATGGTTAATGTCTGTAAAAAATGAATACCTAGTGACTGCCCTGTTTTGCGGTATAAGCTAAATAGGTTTAAAATAATTCCGAGTCAACAAAACAGCTAAACCCATATTTGAACCAATTGTTAGCAAACCGATAAGTAATTTAATACATACAATAGATATAATATTTTTTTTGTGCAAAGCATTATTGGTGGGTAAACAGTATAATAATAATTGCTGTATTTTCGTTCAACATCATAACACCACAAGCCTTGAAAGGAGTTAAAGCGCGCAGAATCGTCGGAGGTTAAGCATACGCCTGGGCGCGGTGGTCCCGTGATGGGTGACCATCTTGTCATAACAAGTTATCCGTGTTTCGGAAGGCACGTAAACTGGTGGGTCCCGGTGTCAATTTTGACAACATCTTTGGCAGTCGTTACGCGTAGTCAAACCAGAAAGTACTAACAACCAGCCTTTTGCCAGGGTGCCAGGTTGCCCAGGTAACTGGATTATGGAGGTCAGAACAGGCAGTCGCTCATGTAAACACTGGTTCTCAGCTGCATAGATTTAGACTGGAAGCGATCCCCAACAATACTTGGGAAAAAGGCTAGGCAGATAATGATAACCCACCAAGCCTTACCATTTAGTGAGCATAACATATCACATACTTAGATAAAAAAGCTTCATTCAAATGCATTAGTTCTTCCGGCCAGATGATACTGACAAAACTCCGGGTGCGAGTTCATAAATATTGATCAATATTCTTTGCGTGATCTACGGAATAAATAATGTTCCATTTTTTCTGTGAAAACAAACGAAATTGTTTATTCTGTGTTCTAGGAAAATGTTTAATTTATTTTTAAGACAAGTTTACTACTGTCTTCGTGTTACAAATACCTATATTATTTTTTTTTTTCTAAAAATTTGATATTCATATCATTCATATTCATTCATACCCCTGCTCATTGAAGAGAAATATAATGGTTTGTAAAGTCACTCAATATGCAATCACAGTACCCCTTTCCTTTAAGTTCTTTTACAATCGGATTTTAAACACCGTTAAATCATTCAAACCGTTTTTTCAAAAAAAAATACGTTTATTAACCGAATGGATTTACTAAAAGCGACAGGATACGATATGTTCTTCAATCCATCACGAATGACTATCTCAGAAATCAGGTTTAAAAGAAAATTGTATTGCAATGTGTTTTTTTGAATTTGATTGAAAGGCTCGATTTAGATGTTTAATTCGAGAATTCTTTAACTAAAGTACTTTTTAGTATGACTTGTCTTGATAAGAAAATTATTTAAATCCACGTAGATTATTTGGGATGGATATTGTGGAGGGGACTACCTAAGAGACCGATGGATGGATTGCGTGAAAATCGATATGGCCTAGGAAGAACGTTACTTGTGAGAAATGACGGCAAAATTAGGAAGAGTACGGAGAAGAAAAACGATGCTGTGCCGACCTCCAAATAAATTGGGATAAGGCAGAAAAAAAAAGAGTAGGCATTATTAGTAGTCATTAGCTTTATCTATCAGAGAAAACTAGTTTTTTGGCTAATAAAGTAAAGAAATGTACACATACGTGTATACTTATGAAATAGTTTATTGAAGTAAATAAAAACATTTTTGAAAATATTTTTTATTATTGTCACGGGCAAAAATACCCAAGTAAAAAGTTGTCCACCGTTTTAGAAGGGCTCATCTTTTATTTTTTCTTCTCAGTATTTTTTTTATTTACTTCGAAACTTTTAAATTCAAAATATAACAATTTTTTGTGATAAGATTTCCTCTTCTCTTAGATATTTTTAATTAAAATATAATTCTAAAAATAACTTTCGGATGTTTTAAAGACAGTTTTCGTGTGTTTTTTAATAAATAATCGAGTTTCATCAATTTAGTGATGAACTGATTTACTAATAGTGATAATTACGTTTTGGTACTTCAAAAATATAGAACATTCTTCCCTTACCTTCAATATTTAGTGCGATAGTTATACTAACGGTGAATATTTATCGCGTTGTTTTTGCGATTAGAAATTGCTATTTGACATAAGTAATGTTATGGAGCCTTATGTCAAATATAAAAAGTCTGACAACCAGTCTGACCAATGGTTATCAGAGCCGTTGCCCGTTGTCCGGGTAACTGGGTTTGTGAGGTCGACAGGCAGTTCGCTCCATGTAAAACAATGGTTCTCTGCTGCTTCCGGTTAGAACTATAAGCGACCCCAAATTGTTGGGAAAAGGCTAGGCAGAAGGCAAAATCAATCTCTAATTGCAAAACAACACGAATAGCATTATTGAAATTCACGTATAGTAAGGAATTTCCAATAACAATAGCCTCTATTAGGCAGCCAGTCAAAGCGCTTTTTAGTTAGTACACGAAAATCACTTGCCAACGTGTTATTCGGAAATTTTTGATACGCAAAACAACTGGTTATAAAGTTCACCCACATCTCGAAGGGAATTACGTCTCCGTGCCCCGATAAAAAAGGTGGCCTATGGTGTTATTGATATTATAGTTATATACTGCTAAGTTTCAATCTTAATCCGTCATAAATACGTATATATCGTTATAATTTATTTATTTATTATTACATAAAGGTGTGTATATTTATTATATAATCTTTACTAGAGCGCTGGCAGCGGCATCCGCCGTCGCCGCTGCGGCCGTAGTGTGTGCGACGTTATTTTAATTAACAAACAAAAGCCAGCTACTTACAACAGTCAACCTTTTCTCAACAATATTTAAAAAACTAAAAAAAATACATGCACCTGAATTGAAAACGCTATTTTCTAAAATTATAAACAAAAGAAAAATTGCTTTATTAACGCGATAAAAATAAAGTAGTAATGAGAAAGTTCTCACGTTCGCAGCTGTCAATTAATCTCATTTCGCCGAGTAATTCAACCTTTGTAAAGAGCCACTGTGTCATTTTGCTTTAATTTATTGTTCCCTGTAACACTGAACTGAAACATAATTAGTACGTATCTGTAGCTACCATCTAACGGCGTTTTCCATAATAACTACTATCTAACTCTTGGATTTGCCTTACCAAGAGAATAGGAATTTGACATTAATTGTAATGGGGCTAATGTCAAAATTCTATCACTAGTAGCAAATCCCAGAGATAGACAGAATATTGATTTCCGCAGTAAATTGAATGCAGCCCGAGTACAAGTATTCACTTGGATTGGACACAGAAATTTTTGGTCATCTGATACCGGTTAACACTAGACATAGATGTGTTCAAATAAACAGCCACAAGACACAGCCTTATAAATGTTACGTTTCCAAAATATATTTAAGAATTTAAGTATCAGAATACGTGTACTTGAAAAAGAAATAGACTTGTTTGGTGAAAATTAACAGTAGCGGATAGTTTTAATTATATTTTTGGTAAAGTGTCAATTTAGCGAAGATCTTTTACGGAGATTTTTTTTGTGCATATTAGATTTTACGAAAAATAGATATCTAGCAGAGAGACAGGAGATAATTTTTGTCATACATACGTTAGCAAGTGAAGTATAAAAAGATTTTAGGTAAAATCCTCTTTTTAGCAAAAGTATCCTTTAAAAGAATAACCTTATAAGGATTATGTTCAAAACTAGCTTCCAAAATTCCAATTCTCTAAACCAGTTTTGTAGATATATTTAAGGTATAAACTAATTTCTTTGTTTCATGAATGAATTAAAATAAGCATTTGTTGGTTTTTAAGTTTGCTTACTGTAAAGGTCTGTACAAAATGTTAAATGAATGATTCAATGAAATTAAACCAATATCCTGCCTAAAATATTTTAAGCAGATGCCAAACGTACAATTAGCATAAATAAACTGGTTTTCTTAAGAAGCGAACTCAGTTGTAAATTGAAGTCTCTAAATCCTAGATTTTTTACGTAAAAGGCAACAAAAATAAATGGCTTCAAAAAACTCAATGCTAGCCTACATTTCATTCACTGTGATATTTATGGAACATCATGAAGAATTCCCTCATGTCGTGTTGCTTTAAAAATTTTATTTCGTAAGCATATATCATTCATTAACATCCAAACTTTTAACTATGGTCTATTTAACAGATCGTAACTACTTTTACGTATTTTTACACTGATGTTTGAACGCCAGCTGTTTTTAAACATTGAATAAACGATGTTTATTGCCAAAAGCTAAGATGTTGTTTTTGTGGATTGTTGAGTTTTTCGCTGAACATTGTTTTGTCTAACAAATTCAGCGTATGATGGGTCTGTATGAAATGTCAAGGATTTTCTAACGATTTATGCAACGAACTCGCTGTTTGCGTGGATTCGCTCACATTCTTGGGTGACTTACTGCAACAGAAAAAAAGTAAAGCTTATATCTCCTTTTTTAGAAACTGTCTGGTACCCAAATCTTTTTTAAAATATTAATGGTAAAGAAAAGATTGGACCAAGTTCTGCGATGTTGTGGGCCTAAAAAGAACTCAAATTCAAAAGAAAATGAGCCAGTATTATAATATGTTCCTTTTGTAGTTCCTTGTTATCGCGAACTTAGATTCTAATAAAAAATACAAAAATTAGTTCAAAAGCCCATACGTTAGGTCGGAGGGACCTTGGCACAATTTTTGTGTAATGTTATAAATTCACAGCTATTTAATAAATGGGGTGTCAACTATTTTTTGATATTTATGTTTACCTATTATTGGCTTATTGCAAAATACTCGCTATGTTAGCACTGTTTATGGATGATATGATTTTATATTTGTAAGTATTTTTGAGAAGGTTAACAAAAACTATATTAAAATAGGTGTCAAAGATTACGCTCAATCCTAACGCTCGAATCAATTGAGAGAGGCCTTGCCCCCAGCAGTGGGACAATAAAAGGTTAATAAAAAATAAAAAAAGTCTGATAACAAAAATTAAACTATTGCAAAACTACGAGTATAGCTGTTTTCCAGCGGTTGATACCGCGTGTTGTGAAATAAAATAGAATAGATTTATTTATTTGCATACAATGTGGGGATCAACTTCTCTTATCTAATAAAAGTATCCATTCTTTAGGGTTGTTACCGTACCTATCTCTATATCTAATTGTGTCTAACTAGTTTAGCCGTCTTACCGTTGAAGGCGTCAGTATAACAAATGCACTCATACCAACTTTACAAATATATGATCAATGTAATGTTTCACAATCAG
>NWSH02000537.1:8987735-9007237 GCA_002382865.2 Heliothis virescens
AATTCTTTGTTGTTTGCAACACGGATACTTTTGATGGGTGGTGGTGTTTCATCATAAATCCAGTCTTTGTGCATGGTCATATGCATTGACGCGCCAGAGTCCACATACCATCCTAAGTCATATTTGTTTGATGCAGCTGAAAAGACGGCTACAAAAGAACTGTCACCTTGTTTCTTTTTAGTCTTGCTCTTACAGTTTTTACTGATGTGGCCATATTTGTTACAAGTATAACACCGTGGCCCCTTGTAAACCTTCTGCTTTTGTTTACCTTTTACATAGAATACGCCTTGATCATCAGTTTGCTTGACCTCCTGTAACAGTTTAGTTTTTATAAAATCGGCTGTTATGGCTACACCGGAGCTCTCAAGTGCCATAATCATTGGTTTGTATTGCTCAGGCAATCCAGCTAGTAATAAAGTACCTAACCAATCGTCGTCTACTTTGAAACCAATGTTACGAAGCTTGTGTGCCGTGGTCATTATCTTAGTTACGTATTCTTCAATACCTTGACAGCTCTCGAGTGTTGTCGTGATTAGATCGCGCAGCAATCCCACCTTACGAGAGAGGCCGGAGTCGTCAAATGCTTTCTTTAGGTTACACCAGACTTCTTTCGCAGTCTTTGCTTCTTGCACGTGGATATAGTTAATCGGATCCACTAGTAACACTATCTTTGACCTTGCCTTCACGTCATTCTTCGGGTCGACGGCGCCATCACCGGTTACACATTCCCATAATCCCTCGTGTTCAAGTAAAGTTTGCACTGCAAACTTCCAGCTTGCGAAATTTTCTCGTCCTGATAATCTCTCAATCATTGTCATATAATTGTTTGACATTTTCGGTTTTCAGATTTTTATTTCGGACCTGAAAAAAAATGAGAATCTGCGGCAGGCAGAAAAGGGAATCGCGGCGTGTTTAATTTTACTAATTCGGATAGAACTAAAACTGAATTTACTGAGTTCTATTAAAGGTTATGAGCTTGCTGGGCCCATAACCTGTTAAATTAAACACGATTATTGAGAAATTGAACTGCTTTTAATGGCGTACGACGTAAAAGTGACAACAACGGTGTTCGCATTACAAATGTGAAAGACAGAGACAGATATACAAGGCTCGAAATTTAAAATACTAACAGTTTCAATGAATTTCATCAGTACTTCAATATTTCTGTAGGCGAAAATATGTACAGACGACAGCAGGTCAACGTAAACGAATCTGTCAAATTTTATCAATCAAATATTAACATACCTCCATTGTGATAAGGTTGAAAATCGATTGCAGAAATTTGACAGAGTGTGGTAACTTGATGTGCTGTCGTCTGTACAACCTTTGTCATAAAATTTAATACATCAGTTAACATACATTTCATTTTGTCACGTAAATCGCATTTTATACAATAGAATTACCGGTACCTACAATTTTAAATAAAATGATATACAAGGATATTATTTTTCACTCACCCACTCATCCCTAGGGATCTCCAATTAGGATTTGGTTTTGCCTCTCGTATTTAGGCTCTACTAAATAAGTTGAATGAACCTACATAATTATATTTAGCTAAAAGGCTTGTTGACGCTTCACGTGACCAGAGGGCTGGCTTATTTTTTGGTGAAAGAATTAGCATTGCCATACAACGTGGCAATGCAGCCAGTCTTCTGGGCACGTTTCCGGAGGACAGTGATGTGGAGGAATACTTCGACGCCTAACATCACTAATGTCCTTTTATATACGTTTTTTAGTTTGTATTATTTTAGTATCTAAGAGTAGTTTTAAGTTTGTAAATATATTTAGACGTAGATTTTGATATGTGTATATAAATTAAGATTGTATATATTAAACATTTAAGCATTTATCTTATTTATTATGGTAGTATTACTACATTTTTTGTAAAATGAAAAAAAAAACGACCTTAAGACCAACATTGTGGTGTTACTCTTGTTTATCGATTACCTAATTAATTAATCGGATACCCCTTTAATAACAGGAAAAACCTAAAGGGCAGCCAATTATTAAATTGCTAATACAAAATACAAAATTTGTACTGGGAACAAAAACAACTTCCTTAATTGATCTATTAAGCTAATCATTCGGAAAAGATAAACACTTAATTTTCTCTGTTTAGTACAGTATTTTGTTCAACAGACGCGGAAGTTTCGTATATATATATGTATGTTATATATGAGTATGTCTTTTGTTATTGCAGAACAAATAAATCAAGGTTGCAATTTTATAGACTGCTTAGTTCAATACACGAGAAAACAATAGACGTACGACAAGATAACTGTCGACGACCTCGTTGGCGCAATGGTTACCATGCCGGACTGCCGAACTGATGGTCCCGGGTTCGATTCCCGGAACGGTCAACATTTGTGTGATGAGCATGTTTGTTGGCTGTGGTCTGGGTGTTATAATATGTATCTATTTATAAAAATATATACTTACGTAATTATACGTAGTTTATCAGTTGTGTTAGCACCCATAACACAAGCTAATTAATAGCTTACCATGGGGCTAACCGACAAAAATCAAAAATTAAAAACATTTCTGGATTTATCTGTCAGATAGCTATCCACAGCTTTATCTGGAACCTCTGAAACTGGCCTTTAGACTCGCTTATTCTCATCTAATGCTAGTAATTTGTCAAGAATAAGAATAAGTCGATATTCACATGGTCCCAGACGTAAGCCCAATAATCCGAATCAAGTTCCATTCAACTGATTCCATTGGTCAAAATATAGGTCAAGTCTTGGAGCGAAAAAATTGGTTTTCTAGTAGTAAGTCAACTCAAGTAGTCAAGTCAGTCATGGTCAGGATATGTACTGTTTATTTTCTCTCAGGAAGCTTTTTACGGGTCTGCAAACGTTCAGTATTAGAGCATCGAAGTAGCTGGAATCGCCATGAGTACAATAATGAACAAGTCTGCCAAGTGCGAATTTATGCGTGGGGGAGAGGCATCATAACAACTATTAGCTCAATCATGCATCTACAACCACATTGTTACATATGCACACAGCGAAATTGTCAAACACAAGCGTTAACTTGACGCACACGTGCGAAGGCTCTAGCTTTTGACACAGGGGCACGGTAATGCGTCTCCAGTTGGTTGCATTTTCTAAGCGTTCGGGTCTTGGAATGGAAGATTTCTTTAATAAATGTGTTTCGGCTAGTATGTGACACATTGGGTTCGTTTTTTTCTCGTAATATTGTGACCTCGGGTTAAAAGGATGTGTGCTATTTGTCAGCCATTTACTATAACGTACTGCGGTTGTACTTTTCACGAAACCAGGAAGGATTTTTGGTTGGGAAAAAATGGTCTTGTATTTTTGAACGGTTCACTAGAACATTTTGTGTATCAGCAAAAAATACTGGTTAACCCTTTTCAGAAATGGATAAAAATACATTTTTAGAACATACAACATTTCCTAGCAAACTAAAAAAAGTAAAGAAAATCTCAACGAACTTTGTAATTAAGTTTTTATTTCTTCTTTTCAGATATACACAGTAATCTCAGACAAACTCGTCGGAATACTTTTAAGGACGAGGAAACATCAACTGACTTACTTCGAGGGCGAAGTTCTGTTCCAGGTACACTATTTGTTAATTAAACAAGATTATCCTTAGCATAGTCGGTTATTCAAACCTTGACTTTCTTTAAGACTGTAAAAGAAAAAACGTAACTAACTACAAGTACTAACAAGACTACTAGCAAAGTTTTTGAGTATAAACTTAGGTATTATTAAAATCAATAGACTGGAAGTATATAATTTTCAAAGCAAGGTCATCGTTAAGGTAAAGTTTTAGCTCGGGAGACTTAACATAAACTCAAGACCAGAACACTTAATTTTTCTTTTCCAATAATTCCCTTATTTTGAAATGATTAACCAAATAATACTTCAAACAAAATTTAGTTTTATTTCAGTAATTATTGTGAGTACTCAAAATCACATACAAACAATTTGTAAAGGGTTACATACCTTCAATTAATCGACTATGGAGTCAGCCATTTCATCTTAATTCATATTCAGAATAAACCAAAATGTCTCCTTATAGAGCAATGTCAGTGTCAGTTGTTAAATATTGGACTATTTACTATACTTCTATTCGTACTACTGACCTTATTGTTTATTTTACTATACACAGTAAGACCGTTGAACCTCCTGTAAAGATAGATGGTCACATAATTACTGTTGGCAGATCGCTTAGAATTCAAATAAACCTCGAGAAAAGCTAGTCTAACATATTTAAAAGCAAAGTATTTCCTAGCCAACTAATCCTGGGAAGAAATAATCTCCAAGGACAAGGTCTCTTTTAACCCTTCGCTACAACAATAAACACAATACAATTTCCTTTGTCTTGTGTTCACTAATATCCCGGACACAAAGGGTTGAAATATTCCGTATATTATGTATGACATTGTAGATACATACGTACGCATTACTTACACATAACCGCATTTAGGTTATTCGAAATTATCCGCCTTTGTTTGCAGTATCGTTCTCATTATATCGTAATGATAAAACACTTATGTACCCTACATTATTTCAACCACTGCTTATACAAAGATGGTCAAATGACAGCCGGGACCCACCAGTTTTCCGTGCCTTCCGAAACACGGAAAACTCGTTATGACAAGATGGTCACCCATCCACGGTTCGACCGCGCAAAGCGTAACAAGAACTGCTTAACTTTACAATCAATCGATCCGTGTGGATTGGACATGGATTTAGAGTTTAAACATCAGACGCATACAAATGATAGTATTTATTTTCCGCACATATTTTGTTCACTTATAACATTAATATCACTACAGAGACAAAATGCAATAAGAGATAAAAAACATCATTAATGAGAAAACTTTTTTCCAGAAACGAGACGACGATGTCCCAGTTTTTCTAATGCAACCTATGCAAGACATCAGAGAATATTGCGATAATAAAGCTCTACAAGCAAGAAGATCTGTATCGCCTATGCCTCAATAATTATAAGATTTCAGGCCCATTTACACATTGCGATTTCATTGTCCGTTGCTTGCCATTTATTGCAAGAACATTTGACAGGCGACCATTTACCTATTGCACGATTACGTTTACACAGTGCAAGTAGCATCTTGTTGCAATAAATTGGCAAGCAACGGGCAATGAAATCGCAATGTGTAAACGGGCCTTTAAAAAATGAATTTTAATTAAACCTTCTGTGATGACAACGAATGGCTGGGAAGCAAGACAAGAAAAAATAAGTAGTCGAGACATTTTAACCTTAGATATTTTAAAAGTACTACTGGCCAATGACGTGTATTTTATCGAAAAATGAAACTGTCAATATAATAAAGACTACCTTCTTTACACTGCATGCCAAATTATGACCCTATTTTTCTGCAGTTTTCATGAAAACTGACATTTATTATTTACAGTAAGATTGTTTGATTATAAATTATCTTTACGAAAATGTGCTTGGTGGGTCATAGATGTCATTGGCTGACAGTACCTTTCAAGCTATATTTTGAATATGGAATGTTCAGATTAAGTAAGTGGTTGTCACCTCGCAAAATAGTCATGCTTTTAAGCAATTTTCTTTTCGAAAGATTGTCCATACATTTTGTTGCTTGTATGTACAATTCCTACAGAAATATGTTAATACATTTTTGCTCTCGTTACAAATATTTGCTTGCCGATAAGTGATACAAATATTCGTTTTGGAATGGTAAAATATTTTCTGTTAGAAATATTACTTGCAAGAGTTATGAGGATTTTAAATCGTTTATATTCTAGATCGATACTATGTTAATAAAAATTCGATAAAAAAACTGAATGTTAAATAAACTTTGATAATTCAAGTAAATTGAAATTGTTTTTAGATTAATATTAAAACTTACGTGTTGTGTTTGTAAATAAACTGATCAAGAAAACATCATACATACATTACATACATACATTTCTTAAAGTATAAACTAGTCACAATATTAAATTAAGACAGAAAATATGTAGCCGGCTTTATTTTTATTTTTTCTGGCGCTTTCTTGCAGCCATAGTTGAAGTTTATGTTTATTACACAACTTTCTCAAAATCCTTTGAAAATATTTCAGTTTCCAAATATTGTTATTTATCGTATGTATTCTATATGTTATTTCTTTCATTGTATTTGATGTTTTTTTGCATCGTCCTGACGCCACAGAAATAGAATTTATTCAGTTTATATATTACTAGTTACTGGATTAGACTTAAGACAACTAACTAAAAGCTACTTTTGTTGTTACTACGTTCTGTTAAATTTATGAATATTAATATTAATGATTGATGTTAAGTGAAGAAGAATGAATATATTATGTTTTAACCAGTGTAAGTATACTAACAAAGTTGCAAGACCCGCTATTTCCTTTGGGGATTTTTCAACAGATTTGATAATTTATATCAAAATAGACAACATCTAAAAAGGTTGAAATATTAGGTTAGGTTATAGAAAGATATTTGTAAACAAGGGACCTTTTGTGTAGTTTTGCGATTCGCTTTTGTTTTGCGATGTTAAAACTCAATGTGTCAAGGACGCACACTGACGCAGAGTTGAATGATGTTGCTTCGTATTATTTGAAAATTATCCGAGATTTTTGAGATAATTGCAAATATAGTCACAAATGTAACGTTAATTGAATATATGCTATAAATACCAATGAAAAATTTCAGATATTACAGGAGGTGATAAAATACATGTCAATTCAAGTCTGTGTCAGAACGCATAGAGCCTTTAGCTTGTGTTGCAAAAAAAGCTTTTATGTCAAAATTATTTATATTTTAAAACAATTCGGCTGAAAAACTGTTGGCTCAGCTTTGGTCCATAAAAGAAACTTGATAAGGAGTTTTTACAAAGGAATATGATCGCTTGGCATCTACCCAACTATCGAGGTTAAGTGTAAAAAATGTGTGTATATCCTTTAAATATAATGTCGTTGATGGCACATTAATCAAAGCCGAAACTGAAACCTTTTGTAAGACAATATTCCAATTCCTTTATCGAATAGTATCCAATTTCGTACGTAAAAGAAAATACAAATTCATTTTGAAGTTAATGTACGTAGTCTTTAAATCTGTTGGGATTACAGCTTATTTTTATTATTATCTTGGTTTTCACGTTATAGAAGCAACAAATTAAGGATTTTTATTTCGTTGAAATTTTTTTGACACCTTGTGACCTTTTGGGTAAATAATTATATTTGTTTTCTTGATAAATATTGATGTTATGTACATAGTATTATGAAGAATTATATATTTATTTTCTTTTACTAAGTTATGACGCTGTTTTAATCTTGATATGAGAAGAAACTTTAATTTACAAAATTGCCTATTTGTTACTAGTTTAAGAAAATCCTTATTATGAAAAAGTACATAGGTAATTATTATTTTTTGAAATAATAATAATGTCTAAATGTTACCGTTTAGAATATTTTGTGTACGTTTATAATGTTCAAAAATTTTTGAGAATCTCTCTAGGTTTTCATGTGAAAAAGTCAAAATAATAATTAGGTATTTGTAAGTTTTTTAAAATAAGTTTGTGGAGAAATTTTTTATTAACGTTTTTGTTGCATGTTCAATAAAAATAATTTCTAAGAACTTACTGTTGATTGTTTGTATCTAAAAAACATATAAATAATTAATTAAAAAATATATTTATATACTTACCTTATTTCAGTATCTACTGAACGAAAAATAATGATCAAAGATATGTTTTAAAATCAGATCATCTAACAACAATGTACCATATTATATTTAAGCCTATCTAGTCGAATTAAAATGTAAGGAATAATACTTGTGTTGAAAATAAATATTATGAATTTGACGGCATTTTTTATTATCCAAAACTCTTTTAAGAAGCTCATCCACTCAAACAATTGCCAATCTTATAACTAGTAAGAACGTTTGTGCTTGATTATAAACATTTAAACCATAATTTCCTCAACAATAGGTATGACGACTAAAAAAATCTAATAAGTCCGTCTTTTAGGTTACAAGAAAATATTGCATACGTATTTTTTAGGTTTTCATTTAAACAAATAATTACGAAGCTATAGATCGTTAAGATTGCGAGTGACGTCACGCCTATGTACGATTTTTGCATAGGCGTGATGTCAGGAACCTCCTCTCCTGAACTTTATTACGCATTATCTTTGCTATTATTCAAATTATAAAAAAAAAACAAAAGGTACATGTCCAATATTTTGCGATAATCTAAATTACGGACTAAATGCATTAGGTATGCTTATTTTTTTCCCCGTCGTTATCCCTATTCCATAATCGTTATCTTTATAATGTGATAGCCTTATAGCATTTTACACATTATACTATATTTTTGCATGATAGCGCATCTTTTCAAATGAGCATAATTTTGTGAGTCACAAAAATTTTGCTGTATTCGGTTTAATAAAAATTTCCAATTTAATTGAAACGGCGGCTACGCAAAATTGGTGGTTTGCTTACTCGAACCGAATTGAGTTTGCGTGGGGTGAGAGAGCTTATGTGGGGCGAGCAAAACGTCAGTCAGGTACAGATTAGTAACTGAATAAAATGCGCTCGTCTGGCAACCCAACTGAATTTCAGCCGGGCAGAATTTCGTCTACCGAAATTTTGCAACTCAATAAATTACTCGTTTCGGCTTTACCCTAAGATGTCGATTGAAAATGGAAAACTATTTAACTAAAGAATAATGACGAAGATGATGATGATGTTGACGCCGAAGTAACTGGTGATGAATTTACTTTTATTTAATGCAGACAAAGTCTCGGGCAGAAACCAGTTTTAAATTTTATACGAGGCTTATTATTCAATCTCATTGTTTGGGAAAATTGTTTGAAGTTTGATTTCGTCATTATACCATTTGTATGAGATTGATAAGATGGAAACTGGATTTATTTCATGTTTAATCATGACAACGATTGGGTTTTGAATTTCGTTTTCCGGCTGATTTATTTTTCGTCAATTTGTTTCAGACTCGCTTTCTACTTACTTCCTACAAATTGAATTCCTACAAAATACAAGCTGTTTTAAGGAACACCGATGAAAAGAGCCTATATATTTTCTTATAGAGCATGAGATAAGTCTATCTGGAGCAGCTAGACTATCTGTTCACAAAATCTCATTTAAATCGGTTCAACAGTTTGGTTTGAAATTCCATTTATAATTCCACATAAGTAAGAATGACATTCATCACCACACATCATCTCATGTTGAATTTTTAGCTCGTTTACCTACTAAGCAAAGTATAAATCACAACATGCATTTTAGTATTCCAGTTATTTATCCATCCATTCCATCCATCCAATGCCATTTAATCAAAGTAAATTCCAATTTCCACTTGTGCTTTGCAATTCAGTTCTCAAAGGTATCTCATTCGTTTGATGGAAGGTGATTGATATGCCTATGACGCAGTTATACATGAAAATGACAGCAAATCTCTCTTTAATACTCTCAAGGGAATATTAAGTACTTACATATAAAGTTAGACTTTGCGAACACCTGAGCAAATTTTACAGCTTTCGTGTTCAGCGGTTTTGAATTTGCTCATAATATAATGCGTCTGCCTTTTCTTACCTTTCCTTACATACGCGAAACACAATTGATTTTCCATTATTTCATAATTACTGGCATACGAGCGGTTAATCCGATTACAATCCAGCATCAGAATATTCATCCGTGTCTTGGTAAAAAAAATGTGCCCAGTTGACATTTACACATCTTTGCCATTCGTTACGTGTAGACAGAAGCCAGAAAGTCTGATAACCAGTCTTGACAAATGTGCTGATAGGCAGTCGCTCTATGTTAAAGCCCATTTACGCATTGCGATTTCATTGCCCGTTGCCTGTTATTTTATTGCAGGAATATTTGACAGGCGACCATTTACCTACTGCGCGATTACGTTTACACAGTGCGAGTAACATCTTGCTCCAATAAAATGGCAAGCAATGGGCAATGAAATCGCAATGTGTAAACGGGCTTTTAGTCACCGGTCCTTAGCTATAATCGGTCGAAAGCCGGCCCTAATAAGGATTGGATAGGCTGGGCAAATAATACTGTATGTATGCACTTTTTGTAGCGTTTTCTACTCTCTGGCTTAAGTTAGCTACAAAGGTAAAGGTTTTAATTGGTCGGCAACCCAGGGCTAACAGCTGACGTCAGTTTTTAATCTGTAACAGGATTATCGGGTTAGTTAGTAGACTCGCAACTTAGTTACGTGAGCGGCTTAAGATTTTCATCTATTTACTATTTGGGCTCTGGATGAAAACAAACTTTAAATTGAAATAGTTTTTTGAAAAGTAAAATCTCCTAATCTTCACCACCTGAGTAGAAATGGAATTAACTCTTTGTTACCCACCAAGCATGTTTAATAAATAGTATGTGTAATGATATATTAACTGATTCCACACATGGATTAATTAGTTGTTAAAACCTTAACAGCCGCATCATCTCAAAAAGCGTAGTAAAGTATAAAGTTCCTATCTCCTAAACACCAAATAGTATCCCTTTATCAAAATAAAAAGCAATATTACAAAAGCCAAACACACAATCAGAACCCAAAGTAGAAAATTCCAAAACAAAATCACAACGAATAAATAAAATTTTTGTAACGTCCACTCTGATTGGCTAACACTGTCTGACCCACAAATTCCCTAGGGATGTTAGATTTATCTCCGTATGATTCTAACTTCATAGTAGACCCTTGGTCACCCCTCATGGCTCCCACGGGACGGTATCGAGATATTTCTAGCTAGGTTTTATTACTCATGAAATGGAGAGAAGTTTAGCCTGCAAATTTGTTAAATTTCAAGCAAAAAAGCACCTAACTGATAAATGTAAAAATGTCTGTAGAATTGAATGGAGTATTGAAACTTTTAATGACTAAAAACTACCTATATTTCTTCTGAAGCCCTCGGTGTTCCAGGGCCACGTCAATGCTTTCAAACAATCCTGGATATCTAGGTATGGATAGAATTAAACTTCGAAGAATTAAGTTTTCCAGAGTTTTGGGACATAAAATAAATTTTAAATAGCCATATATCAAGACAGTGTCATCATATAATATTATCACTTATTCGTTAAATGATTGATTTATTTGAAAGAACTGATAACGCAATTAATATCGTCTATAAGATTCGAAAAAAATCTAAAGAACATTATTCAGTATATTTAAATTGGCATGAAATATGCTGTCATTAAAGTGAAAACCAAATAATGGTATAGATTTTAATATTTATTGATGATTGTTCAAACATTTTTAAAATTTCAAGTTCAATATCTCGAAATGAATACGTAATTTGCTTGTTACTAAGTCGTTAGCTTTTCACAATAACATGTAGGTGCAACACCTACCTACCTAAAAGGAACCGTAGACATAGAAAATGATCCTATTTATTTAAGCATATTTTCGTATTTAACACGTACAACGTACATACTTCCAATTATCAAAACTTAAATGCCTTTTACTTCAATTATAGAACCTTTAACAATAAACAAATTTTGATGAATACACAAACATGTAAAATATACGTTCCGATAGATAAAATTAGCATCATAAATAATCATAATATTATTCTTGAACACACAATTCATTCATCTTTTTTAAGATCTACAATAAAAATAATACGATCAAAAGGAATTACCAGGTATTTTATTCAAAATAAATAAAGGCCAATTAGCAATAAGAAGTTTATTTTCTCAAATAGAGATAGTTATTATATACAGTTTGACGTAATAACACGAAAAGATTATGTACATTGAGAGGTAACAAATTGATAGAACAAATATTTGTTTTACAGTACGTCAATAATTATTACTCGTAATAAAAAACTGCTATCACAAAATTGGCAAAATATGTGTTTATGACATATTTCATTAATATATCTTTACACATGAAACGTTTTTGATAATAACACAGACTGTACAAGGACTCAATTATGTGTGTTCGATATTTTTTAATACTAAATATGTAATACTATATTATTTTTTTTACATTTATATGAGCAATTACAAACACCATTTTTATAAAATAAATAATCAAATCAAAAACTTAAGATTAATTAGTGAAGGTGGGAATAGAACATGGTTATTGAGAAAATCATAACTTTGTGATCCGTCTTAGGCCACTGCATACGTAACGGGAAAGTACCCCCCACGGGGCGTGAACGGGAACGGGACGTGAGTGCCTCGTTCAAGACAGGAACGTGTTGTTAATGCATACGTACCGTAGCGGTGATTTGGATGTAACGTGCTAGTGTTGTAAAGAAGGAAAGATAGATTTTTATTTTCAAGCTAGGTTGATGTACAGACGACAGCAGGTCAACGTATACGAATCTGTCAAATTTTACCAATCATAACTTTAATATTATTCAACAGTTTTTGTGTAAACTATACAACAGCTTTTCTTCTTTAAATCTTAATTAATGTTTTGAAATTATTTTATTTTCAAGAACTATCTCACATAAATAAATTAAGAACTGTACTACATTATACAAAAATCATGGTCTCACATTTTTACATCACTAATATACATATACAATGATCTTAAATTACTAATCAGTAACCACTCCCAAACATCGTAACAACATCCTTTAAGAATATTATGTTTCACAACCTTTTTCTTATACAAATCAAGCCACTACGCAGTATCAAAAATAGACTTTCACTTCTATTAAATAGAGTTTAAAATTCACTTTCCTGGATAAAAGTTCCAGGTACTATTGACCGCTACCTGAAGGTCCTTTTGGGGGTGTGTAGGACGAATATTTCGCAGCTGCGAGAGGCCTTGACGACTCTGTCATCCATTGAATGTTCCGCCCAATGGGGTATTGGATCCGAATTGACGCTCGGCCGAACCGTTGATAATTCTTCGAAACGCACTTTATGCCGACGGCCGCATGTTAGACGAATCTGTGGACAAAATTTACGAAATAAGTGGTTTTTCATATTTCATTATGTTAGAAAAGGTGGACATGTGATGACAAGGGTAACGTTGACTTTTGCAAATGTCTCAAAAAGTATTGGTTATTTCTTAAATATACCCCTTTCACAGTGAATTGTAAAAGCAGTTTCTCTATGAATAGAAACCAGCACTCCAAGTTATCACAATCTGTCACATTTCTGCAATAGATCAACCTTGTCACAATAGCGGAAGGTTTATTTGACATTCGATTGGTAAAATTTGACAGATTCGGGAAGGTTGACGTCGGTACCCCTCCCGCTGTCACCCACAGCGGGAGGGGTCATACTGATGATTTCCCATCGATATAAATAAAGGTACTCGCNCGAAGAATTAAGTTTTCCAGAGTTTTGGGACATAAAATAAATTTTAAATAGCCATATATCAAGACAGTGTCATCATATAATATTATCACTTATTCGTTAAATGATTGATTTATTTGAAAGAACTGATAACGCAATTAATATCGTCTATAAGATTCGAAAAAAATCTAAAGAACATTATTCAGTATATTTAAATTGGCATGAAATATGCTGTCATTAAAGTGAAAACCAAATAATGGTATAGATTTTAATATTTATTGATGATTGTTCAAACATTTTTAAAATTTCAAGTTCAATATCTCGAAATGAATACGTAATTTGCTTGTTACTAAGTCGTTAGCTTTTCACAATAACATGTAGGTGCAACACCTACCTACCTAAAAGGAACCGTAGACATAGAAAATGATCCTATTTATTTAAGCATATTTTCGTATTTAACACGTACAACGTACATACTTCCAATTATCAAAACTTAAATGCCTTTTACTTCAATTATAGAACCTTTAACAATAAACAAATTTTGATGAATACACAAACATGTAAAATATACGTTCCGATAGATAAAATTAGCATCATAAATAATCATAATATTATTCTTGAACACACAATTCATTCATCTTTTTTAAGATCTACAATAAAAATAATACGATCAAAAGGAATTACCAGGTATTTTATTCAAAATAAATAAAGGCCAATTAGCAATAAGAAGTTTATTTTCTCAAATAGAGATAGTTATTATATACAGTTTGACGTAATAACACGAAAAGATTATGTACATTGAGAGGTAACAAATTGATAGAACAAATATTTGTTTTACAGTACGTCAATAATTATTACTCGTAATAAAAAACTGCTATCACAAAATTGGCAAAATATGTGTTTATGACATATTTCATTAATATATCTTTACACATGAAACGTTTTTGATAATAACACAGACTGTACAAGGACTCAATTATGTGTGTTCGATATTTTTTAATACTAAATATGTAATACTATATTATTTTTTTTACATTTATATGAGCAATTACAAACACCATTTTTATAAAATAAATAATCAAATCAAAAACTTAAGATTAATTAGTGAAGGTGGGAATAGAACATGGTTATTGAGAAAATCATAACTTTGTGATCCGTCTTAGGCCACTGCATACGTAACGGGAAAGTACCCCCCACGGGGCGTGAACGGGAACGGGACGTGAGTGCCTCGTTCAAGACAGGAACGTGTTGTTAATGCATACGTACCGTAGCGGTGATTTGGATGTAACGTGCTAGTGTTGTAAAGAAGGAAAGATAGATTTTTATTTTCAAGCTAGGTTGATGTACAGACGACAGCAGGTCAACGTATACGAATCTGTCAAATTTTACCAATCATAACTTTAATATTATTCAACAGTTTTTGTGTAAACTATACAACAGCTTTTCTTCTTTAAATCTTAATTAATGTTTTGAAATTATTTTATTTTCAAGAACTATCTCACATAAATAAATTAAGAACTGTACTACATTATACAAAAATCATGGTCTCACATTTTTACATCACTAATATACATATACAATGATCTTAAATTACTAATCAGTAACCACTCCCAAACATCGTAACAACATCCTTTAAGAATATTATGTTTCACAACCTTTTTCTTATACAAATCAAGCCACTACGCAGTATCAAAAATAGACTTTCACTTCTATTAAATAGAGTTTAAAATTCACTTTCCTGGATAAAAGTTCCAGGTACTATTGACCGCTACCTGAAGGTCCTTTTGGGGGTGTGTAGGACGAATATTTCGCAGCTGCGAGAGGCCTTGACGACTCTGTCATCCATTGAATGTTCCGCCCAATGGGGTATTGGATCCGAATTGACGCTCGGCCGAACCGTTGATAATTCTTCGAAACGCACTTTATGCCGACGGCCGCATGTTAGACGAATCTGTGGACAAAATTTACGAAATAAGTGGTTTTTCATATTTCATTATGTTAGAAAAGGTGGACATGTGATGACAAGGGTAACGTTGACTTTTGCAAATGTCTCAAAAAGTATTGGTTATTTCTTAAATATACCCCTTTCACAGTGAATTGTAAAAGCAGTTTCTCTATGAATAGAAACCAGCACTCCAAGTTATCACAATCTGTCACATTTCTGCAATAGATCAACCTTGTCACAATAGCGGAAGGTTTATTTGACATTCGATTGGTAAAATTTGACAGATTCGGGAAGGTTGACGTCGGTACCCCTCCCGCTGTCACCCACAGCGGGAGGGGTCATACTGATGATTTCCCATCGATATAAATAAAGGTACTCGCATGTACAGACAACAGCAGGTCACGGTACCCGAATCTGTCAAATTTTACCAGTCAAACATTAACCTACCTCCACTGTGATAAGGTTGAAAATCTATTGCAGAAATTTGACAGTTTGTGGTAACTTTATGTGCTGTCGTCTGTACGGTCGACAGCAAGTCAGTATACACAAATCTGTCAAATTTATCTGATCGATTTTCAACCTTATCACAATAGTCGAAGGTTAATGTTCGATTGGTAAATTTTGACAGATTTTGGGTACACAGACTTGCTGTAGACTGTGCACTTGATGTGCTGTTGTCTGTACATTCTATTTTTCGAGATAAAGTGTTGAAGCCCAATCAATACGGTTACATTGTGCGTGACAACCTTGTGTTAAAAGGTAGGTTAAAAAAATAAAAACCATTCAATTGTCAGCTTCGTATAATTTTATTTTTTGCGGTCCCTGTTTAGTTTCTCAGTATGTTTTCTTTTTTACGATTTGGACCTTTCCCCTCTAAGTGCTGAAACTAGGTTGTTCCAAGGTTTTTAGGCTTCTGATGACCTTTTTCAGCTTTGGCAAAAGGTGACACAGACAAGGTGAAACTAGTTGTGTATGGCCGTCAATAAAAGGTCTGGAAACATATTTATTAAGTAGTCTATTGGGAATACCACATACTAGCTTCTGCCACCGGTTTCACCCGCGTTCCGTGGGAACTACTCGCCGCACCCGGATAAAGCATATGCCATCCTCGATAAATGAGCTATCCAATACTGAAAGAATTTTTTAAATCGGACCAGTAGTTCCTGAGATTAGCGCGTTCAAACAAACAAACAAACTCTTCAGCTTTATAATATTAGTATAGATTAAATACTCTTAATCAACAACAATATTTATTATTTATTTGGATAAAGATTAATATTATTACGTTGATTCAACTCTTAACAAATAATGCATTCATTTCCACCAAAGATTACCATAAAAACGGTTCTAGAGAGTTAATCTTAAAAGATAGACATATACTGTCGCGGACAATTTTGTAGCTCATTTCAAGAGGAATAATTCTTTCCTACATATATTTTTGGTATCTTGAACCGTTTTCGCAGCGCACGCAATGAAAGCCCTCAAGGATGAAAAATCTTTCCCGTTTTTTCCACATTTTCCATTATTTCTTCGCTCCTAATAGTTGCAGCGTAATGTTATATAGCCTAAAGCCTTCCTCGATAAATGGGCTATCTAACACTGAAAGAATTTTTCAAATCGGACCAGTAGTTCCTGAGATTAGCGCGTTCAAACAAACAAACAAACAAACAAACAAACAAACAAACAAACTCTTCAGCTTTATAATATTAGTATAGATTAAATACTCTTAATCAACAACATTATTTATTATTTATTTGGATAAAGATTAATATTATTACGTTGATACAACTCTTAACAAATAATGCATTCATTTCCACCAAAGATTACCATAAAAACGGTTCTAGAGAGTTAATCTTAAAAGATAGACATATACTGTCGCGGACATTTTTTTAGCTCATTTCAAGAGGAATAATTCTTTCGTACATATATTTTTGGTATCTTGAACCGTTTTCGCAGCGCACGCAACGAAAGCCCTCAAGGATGAATAATCTTTCCCGTTTTTTCCACATTTTCCCTTATTTCTTCGCTCCTAATAGTTGCAGCGTGATGTTATATAGCCTAAAGCCTTCCTCGATAAATGGGCTATCTAACACTGAAAGAATTTTTCAAATCGGACCAGTAGTTCCTGAGATTAGCGCGTTCAAACAAACAAACAAACAAACAAACATACAAACAAACAAACTCTTCAGCTTTATAATATTAGTATAGATATCATACGTCATACAATTTAATGTTCAAATTTAAATGACACGTTATTTGCCGGGTTGGACCGGTGCCGGTACAATGTGCCATGACCCTAAGATTCCATTAAAATAATTCAGTTACAAGAATTTAATAAACAAATGAAATAATTTAATGAAGTGATTTTGAAGGTTAAAGAAAGTTTGTTAAAATAAAAAAAAAACTCGACATTTTATTGATAATTAAGTACCCATTTTATGTTTACTAATATTTTAGGAAACACAAAACTCATTGCAAATACCACTTAAAATGTTCAAAAATGTCCTGTAATTGAGTTTTCCTGTTGCAAGTTTCCTGTCTGATAAAATGTCCATGTCAGTTCTTTTAATCCATTGAATTCCATCGGGGAAATGTTTTTACTTTCAATAAAAAAGTAGGGTTCGAATCGTAAAACGAATTAGTAGAAAAAAACGATTAGTTTTTGTACCGATTGAATAGTTAGATGTTGTCTGGCGAACACGTTTTTCGAATTAGCGAAGCTGCTAATCGAATTTAGACCTTAACTGTTATGTCGATGTTATAAATTGCTAAAACACGTGTTATACACGTAATCACAAAGTTTTACTGTACTTAATTTTTTTTTGAGATAGGTAATATTAGAGATAATTTAACAAAAATAAAAAAAGCTTAACAGTGTGACGCAAAGAAAAATAGTTAGAAAAAAAAAAACGAATTTAGGTGCTAAGTCTAAAAGGTTGTGAGGTTAAACGCAGTTCAAGAAACCACGTTACAAATGAAAGCTCGTTCATTTTCTAAGCCCCACCATTTTTAAATCCAGCCGCAACCACAAATAGAGTAAAGCTTTTCGGTCAAAATAATAACACGTAACAGAAATATTCTGGCTAAAAGCTAAATCAAAACCGATACTCATTAGTCTGGATAAATGAGTCTAGCTGAAGTCATATAAAGGGGTTTATCATTTCATATCAAAACCCAATGCAGCGGTTAATTCAAAATTCCTCGAAAATTAATGAGAAGCTAGCCAATCTTGGATTGGCAAAGCTTCATAATATTTTATGTATGAAATGTTGACTCAGTTCTGAATGATCAAGTCAATTAGTTACGATATATTATGGTTGGAAATGGAGATAGAAAATGCTTGATTTATCCTGAAAAGCGAATATAGATAGAGTAATATTTGATAGCCATTATAAAAAAATTACACCATCATTAACAAGATTCAGCTGACCGTATACTTGTGAGTAGTGTGAGGTTAATAGTATTTTATGAATGAAATAAAACTACTATATTTTTAATAAGAAAATGATATTAATGAATCTATAAATCAAATAGTAAAATGGCTAGATAACAACAATTTGAAAATTAACTTACTTAAAACTAAAAGAATACACTNGATAAAAAACTGAACTGGAAACCCCATATTGAATTTTTGTGCAAGAAATTAAGTAAATCGGCTTACGCCTTACACACACTGTCATGTATAATTGGTGTGGAGGCATTATTGACAGCATATTATGGCTTAGCAGAATCCCATCTACGCTACGGCGTCATGTTTTGGGGCAACTCGACGGAAAGGGAAACCGTATTCAAGGCTCAGAAGAGATGCATACGATCCATGTTTAAATTGAAACCCACCGACAGTTGCGTACCCTTCTTCAAAAAATATGCTATACTAACTTTGCCATGTATATACATTTTAGAAATAGCAGTCTTTGTCAAATCTAATCCGGATCGTTTCAAACGGTTAGATGACGTAGTTCCCCGTAATAGACGGGACAACAGCAGGGTATGTCTTCATAGTGCCGGAACAGCACTTATGCGCAAAAGTGTCTTCTGTATGGCACCTATAATTTATAATAAATGTCCCAAGGCCTGGAAAGAACTGCCCCTATTGCTTTTTAAGAAGACATTACGTAAATTCTTGGCCTATAAAGCCTACTACAGTATTAATGATTTTTTTAATGAGATGGATTTTACCCTTCCAAGTAGGCATAAATAATTTTTAATTTTAAGTGTGTTTCAGATTAGATTTTTTGTTTTTTAGTTATTGTTTTTAATTTTTAATAGTAATATCTTTTTGTTTTTGCATGCCAATTTGG
>NWSH02000537.1:9017315-9031958 GCA_002382865.2 Heliothis virescens
AAAAAAAAAAATATAATGACGAAATATGTACGTAACATTATATTTAGGTCCCTCTTGTCCACTGAACACTAGGGGGTCACACGTGATTGATATAATACAACTCCAGACAATGCAACAACAAATTAGAGATAAAGTGTCCCATTTTATATATTCCCAGTAAAAATAGGTAATTTTTTACGAAATGTCCAGTGCAGATTGTGCTTTAGTAAAATAAATTACTTTTTTAGGTATTACCGGCCCAGACCTGAGGACTAAAGTGAGCATTCGCCAACCAAGCAGGGAGATGACACAGTTGGAGAACGTAAGTATTTTGTGAGCAATACAATATTTGCATGACCTAATTACAAAAGCATTAGTGATACGGCGCGGGCGAAAGGGCGCCGTATCACTAATGTTCTACCCCAATTGCCAACCTCATCTGCTCGTGGTGCACCCTTCTATATAAATACCTTCCTCGGAGTATGGGAAAATCTCCCCAACTTGGGAAAGTCTTTGTCTAACAGCACACGTTTTAGGCACTGACGACGACGTTCACAAAGCTATTGCCTATGAAAATATCAAAATTATTTCTAAACAAAAGTTTATGAATTTTACCCAACAATACTTATTTCAATTGGGAAAAATATCAAGCAACGATTATCTTTTCATAACCTTTTCTGTTAAAAATTCACGTTGCAGAGAAAAATAAGGTTTAATAAAAGTCAACCTAGCTCAACGAAACTAAGCTATTGAAATTGAGAAATAATACTTTTCTGAGAGTAATCCCTTATTCCTTTTTGTTATTGTTCTGTTTTGAAATTAAACCTTTACGGAGTTCCTTAGAAATGGTTAAAGAATGTATTAAAGCGTTTGAACCACAGATGAATACAAACATTGATAGGTGGTCATATGTATAAAACTTTGACATGAAACGATACAATGCGCAAAATAATTACTTAATTATTTTTTTTCGAAGTAATCATATTTTTCCAAATAATGTTACTTGTGTATTTATTATTGAAATTATAATACTTATAACATGATTCAGCCGGTAAAACTTTTAAGCGGCTCAAGCCTTACTTTAGACGATTAAAAGGAACCTTGTAATAGGCTTATTGCTTGCATCGAGAAGAGAATCTGCTTCGCATAATTGATTCGTGATGAGATTAATAATTTCAAGTTTTTCAAGTAAAAGCCGCGCGGATCGATCGATCACAAAATTATAAAGCTTAGCTTTGTTGGTCCTTGGATGGGTTACCATTTTGTGACGAGATGTACCTCCGAGTTTCGGAAGGCACGATAAATTGGTGGGTCCCAGCTGTCATTTGGACATCTTTGACAGTCTTTAGGAAAGTTAGAAGCCAGAAAGTCTGACAACCAGCCTTATGAACTACTTATTGAGGAGTTATCCGGGTTAGTAAGTTGTGGAGGTCAGATAGGAAGTCGTTTCATGTAAAACACTGATTCTCAACTACATATGTGGTAACACTGGAAGCTGACCCCAACATAGTTGGGAAAAAAGATAGGCAGAAGATGAGTTTATCTAAGAGACATTATTTCACACGCTCACCCATTCATAACATTCTGTACGAAATGTAGACGTTTACTCAAATAAGAGTTCCACAGTATAAAAAATACAAAGACATTATATCTTAAAACATATTTTCCAATTAATAATATAAATTGTATGTCTTCTGTTTTGTTAGTAAACATTTATTATTCCACGTATAAGTGCTACTATTTCAAGAACCATTTAGATTTTATCCGAGAGCAATGTTAAGTTGATATTAAGTTGTGCGTAAAATTCTGTCTAAGAGTGCGTCATTCGAGCCGCAGGCGTTTTTACACTGTTGGGTATTTGTTTGGTTTTCTGTATCAACCAAAAATCTGTATCACGGTTCCAAAATTGTAATTTAGCAAAATTCGGTGTATAAACTGTCGCTTAGTTTTAAAAGTCTGTCATCTTTCATACTGGAACTTGTCAATTGTTTATTGTCAAGCATATAAACACAAAATAAAGATGTACAGACGACAGCACATCAAGTGACCACAATCTGTCAAATTTCTGCAATAGATTTTCAACCTTATAGCAATGGCGGTAGGTTTACATTTGACTGGGAAAATTTTACAGATTCGTATACGTTGACATGCTGTCGTCTGTACCAGCCTTGTTGTCAAAATAATGACGTAAGCACCATCGAAGCCGTAGGGTTGTCATTTGGTAGTACTGACTTAAATACCTGTCAAACTTTAGTTCCTAATTTGGCCAAATGCTTTGTTGTATAGACGACAGCAGGTCAACAAATACGAATCTGACAAATTTTACCAGTCAAACATTAACCTACCTCCATTGTGATAAGGTTGAAAATTTATTGCAGAAATTTGACAGATTGTGGTAACTTGATGTGCTGTCGTCTGTACATTCTGCAAAATTGAGTAACAATGCGCTCTAAGGCGCTCTATGATACTTTCTCTCCACTACTTGCTCTAAAAATAGCACCGTTTAAATGCTATTACTTCTGAGCTGTATTATTTCTGAGATTCTTGTGTTTTTCTTTCGTTTCAATGAATTTAAGATCTATGTGCATTTAATGTTTAAATTACATTTGAGTGGATCCTTTGTAAGTAGCAGAAAAAGGTTAAGCTTATTTACTTGAATGCGTCAATGAGCATGATATAAGATTATTATACTTTAAATTCTATCTGTATTTTAAGCAAACGAATAATTTATTTAGTAATTACTCTGCATTCATAGTGTTATTTTTTGGGTTAGTAGGTATTGTAAATATTTTTCAGAGAAATACTTATTCGATTAATGGTTTCGCATTAAAAACAATAACATTATTATTAATTTGCTACATTGGTTTTTAGGGTTCCGTACCCAAAAAGGTAAAACGGGACCCTATTACTAAGACTTCGTTGTCTGTCTGTCTCCAGGCTGTATTTCATAAACCGTGATGGCTAGAAAGCTGAAATTTTCACAAAGTACGTATTTTCCTTGCCGCTATAACACCAAATGCTAAAAATTACAATACACGTATGAAATGTTTGTATTTTGGCTAGTTGTAGGTAACAGATACTTTAATTTTTCATAGATAATGGTAGGGAACCCTTCATGCGCGAGTCCAACTCGCACTTGGCCGGTTTTTTTATTAAGTGACAACCTTAAGTACCTACAAAAAATCAATACATATAAAAAGCTTTCATATTACAACTTTTTGAAATAAAAAAGCTTCTTCAAAATACGTTTTCGATTTAAACATAAATTTACTTCGCGGAATTCTACTATCACACTTTATAACTTTGACTTCGAATAAATCATCCCTGAACACTTGAATCTCCTAATTAATTATCAATTAAGTAATTACTTATAGAACTCAATAAATCCTACGTTAATAGGTATAATATTGGGAACTCAATTTGAAGTTTCTGAATTCCGATAAGTGTCGACATTTTAATTTAATTGATGAAGTCGTTTTGAGGTTTGCCTTAATTAAGTGTACTAAGTTTGTACCCCGACTCCACTCGGCTATATGACTGATTCTGGATAAATATTATCCATTGTTGAGTTACACCTAATCTAACTACCTCGTTGGTCTAGTGGTCGCATAGCTGACTGCTGTGCACGAGGTCTCGGGTTCGATTCCCGAGATGGGCCGAAATCGCTTTGTGGGTTTTAGAAACTTATACAAAGCAGCCTGGAGTCGGAAGTTAGTGATTGATACACCCGTGCATCGGAGAGCACGTTAATGTCGGTCCTGTGCCTGATCTCTCTCCGGTCGTGTCGGATTGCCGTCCCATCGGGTTATGAGAGTGAGGGGCAGGAAGTGCACCTGTGTCTGTGCGAATGCTTGTGCACTATAATATGTCCTGCGCAGCTGGCTGATCTCCTTATATGAGAACAGCCGCCGTGGCCGACAGTTGGCTAGGACGCCATTATCACACCTAACAGTCTAACAGTAACACTATCTACTGGGTTTTTCCGAGTGGCAAGGCTCGGTTTTCATAGGCAACAAATAATTGACAACTACCTGTATGAATGCCGCCTGAAATCGAGCAACATTTTTTTCCGTTGGGAATTTGTCGCACGTAGGTATAAGCTCGATTTGTTTAGTAGCGTTTAGCTAGTGCGAAAGCGCTGTTGTAGTCACTTTTGTTTACATACTTTTTTTGCATAGTAACCTATTCTATTTATCTTATCTTGCTAGGATAAACTACAAAGATTTATCGAATATTAAAATTACAAAAATAAAAATTCACAACGAAAAATATTTCTTCAAAGTTTTAGAAATATCTTTTTCAGTGATGATGGTTGAAATTTTTCCTAGCTTAGATTAAATAAATATTATTTTAAATTAAAACCTTATCATAATCCTTTTGCCAATAATTACGAAACTTGGGATTTTAGTAAGTATCCTATTTTATTATTTTAGACAAACGGACAATTTACGGTTCGATATCTTTACCGAAGGAAGAAATAGTTAGAACATCATCATCCGCTGCCTTGTCTATTCCCAACCATTTTGGGGTCGGCTTCCAGTCGAACCATATGTAGCTGAGAACCACTGTTTTAAATGATCGATCGATTCGCGAGGCTTTGACTTAGCCACGAGCTCTTCGAGAATGACGAGAATAGTTATAACATCGTCTATGAAGGGCTGATAAGTCTTTCAAATACATTCTGCTTTTGAACATGGGATGAACTTACCATTTGATACTTATAAAAGTATGAATTATAGTTGAAAATATAAAATGTACAAAGAAACAT
This sequence comes from Heliothis virescens, assembly GCA_002382865.2. Taxonomy (NCBI): domain Eukaryota; kingdom Metazoa; phylum Arthropoda; class Insecta; order Lepidoptera; family Noctuidae; genus Heliothis; species Heliothis virescens. Next base: position 9,022,063 of record NWSH02000537.1, read on the forward strand.
TTAGACACCGAAAACTTTTAAGGAAAAATAAAAACTATTTTGATTTATAGGCAGAAGTTTGATGTGGAAGCAATTTAAGTTTGTGAACAGTTTTATATTTGCCATTGATTAATATTTGAGATTTCTAAGTTAACGGCATTTTTATAGCGTGGGTTTATTTACGGCAAAAGTTGAAAAAGTTTGGCAACTTTGCTTGGCAATCTTTGCCCATAGAAAAGTAAGCGATTATTATTGCAATGGAAGTGGCCGTATTAATGGGAGATATTTTAAAATAAAAATGCATTTTTTCAAAGTAGGCTGAAAACAGCACTTTTCGAACGTCAAAATTACATGAGCCAGCCCCAAAAACGCCCGCCTTTCACCACTCCCTATGTGTTTTTGCTGAGAAAAAGAAGTGGCGCAACAAACTCCCCAGCAACACATGTCTGTCTGTTAGTTTTGAAGAATCGTAATACAGCATTAAATATTTATAATCTGATAAATAACAAACATGTAAAGATCTCCTTATTGGTTTCTAATAATATTAAATCAAGCGCATCCTTCTTAACTACCGACGAAAGCCATAAGTATATATTATCTACTTTAGCTTGATACTGAAGTTCAAAAGGTAATTTACTGCAACGCTTTGCAGGTGTTTTGAGTGTTCGTCTGACGGTCTAATGCGGGTGTCAGAGATGTAGGCAGTCATAATTAGACTTTGATTTGAAACGCCAGGAAAGTGCTCTTGACACATCTAGTCGTTTTAATTGTATATGTGTATCTGTGCCCACATATTATACGCGTATATAAAGTGACTTTGCCTCAGCAAAACGTAATTGGTTCCAATGAAATTACAAAATAACAAAATTGAGACGCGAATTCTATTTGATTACCTGACAAAATTTAACTGTAAAGTCAATAAGAGCCGTCAATTTCTGAATTCATTAGTTTGGTCTCTTTGATTTCTTCGAATTCTTTAAGGAAGAATTTTTGCGTGAAAATTGTTTAATTATTTAATTTATTATTCGTCAATAATGAACGTGGAAGTTAATTTGTCAGTTAGCTATCGGCATATTTTATGGCAATTGCTATGGAATGACTAGCTTCTGCCAGCGGCTTCGCCCGCTTCCCGAGGGAACTATTTCCCGTACCCGGATAAAAAGTAGCCTATGTTGTTCCTCAGGGTCTATTCTATCTCTGTACTAAATTTCATCAAAATCAGCTCTCTGGTTTAGGTGTGAAAGCGTAACAGACAGATAGACAGATAGACAGAGTTACTTTCGCATATTAGTAAGGATAGTAGGGATAGAAAGTAAACAAATATATCACATCATTTATAAAGGTGTTGATGCTGGATTCTAGCGTGATTTAAACGTATGATATACCGTGGTCACTAATGATATATCGTGGTCCAAGTTTACTCGCTTAACTCTCATTTCTTAAATTGTATCATTGAAATTGTCACTTACAATATTGCTTGCCACGTAAACGCAATTAAGGTTCCCAGTACATTTGATGAAATTGTAAAGTTATCAAATGTAGTATACCTTTACATCGCATCCTTCTATACCAGACTTTGTTGCCTGAACAATATTGGAATACAGCCGCACTGTGTTCGACTGGGATCCCACCGCAATATATTGGGCAAGCTATGCATGTAATATCGAAATAATGTTTANAGGAACCTTGTAATAGGCTTATTGCTTGCATCGAGAAGAGAATCTGCTTCGCATAATTGATTCGTGATGAGATTAATAATTTCAAGTTTTTCAAGTAAAAGCCGCGCGGATCGATCGATCACAAAATTATAAAGCTTAGCTTTGTTGGTCCTTGGATGGGTTACCATTTTGTGACGAGATGTACCTCCGAGTTTCGGAAGGCACGATAAATTGGTGGGTCCCAGCTGTCATTTGGACATCTTTGACAGTCTTTAGGAAAGTTAGAAGCCAGAAAGTCTGACAACCAGCCTTATGAACTACTTATTGAGGAGTTATCCGGGTTAGTAAGTTGTGGAGGTCAGATAGGAAGTCGTTTCATGTAAAACACTGATTCTCAACTACATATGTGGTAACACTGGAAGCTGACCCCAACATAGTTGGGAAAAAAGATAGGCAGAAGATGAGTTTATCTAAGAGACATTATTTCACACGCTCACCCATTCATAACATTCTGTACGAAATGTAGACGTTTACTCAAATAAGAGTTCCACAGTATAAAAAATACAAAGACATTATATCTTAAAACATATTTTCCAATTAATAATATAAATTGTATGTCTTCTGTTTTGTTAGTAAACATTTATTATTCCACGTATAAGTGCTACTATTTCAAGAACCATTTAGATTTTATCCGAGAGCAATGTTAAGTTGATATTAAGTTGTGCGTAAAATTCTGTCTAAGAGTGCGTCATTCGAGCCGCAGGCGTTTTTACACTGTTGGGTATTTGTTTGGTTTTCTGTATCAACCAAAAATCTGTATCACGGTTCCAAAATTGTAATTTAGCAAAATTCGGTGTATAAACTGTCGCTTAGTTTTAAAAGTCTGTCATCTTTCATACTGGAACTTGTCAATTGTTTATTGTCAAGCATATAAACACAAAATAAAGATGTACAGACGGCAGCACATCAAGTTACCACAATCTGTCAAATTTCTGCAATAGATTTTCAACCTTATAGCAATGGCGGTAGGTTTACATTTGACTGGGAAAATTTTACAGATTCGTATACGTTGACATGCTGTCGTCTGTACCAGCCTTGTTGTCAAAATAATGACGTAAGCACCATCGAAGCCGTAGGGTTGTCATTTGGTAGTACTGACTTAAATACCTGTCAAACTTTAGTTCCTAATTTGGCCAAATGCTTTGTTGTATAGACGACAGCAGGTCAACAAATACGAATCTGACAAATTTTACCAGTCAAACATTAACCTACCTCCATTGTGATAAGGTTGAAAATTTATTGCAGAAATTTGACAGATTGTGGTAACTTGATGTGCTGTCGTCTGTACATTCTGCAAAATTGAGTAACAATGCGCTCTAAGGCGCTCTATGATACTTTCTCTCCACTACTTGCTCTAAAAATAGCACCGTTTAAATGCTATTACTTCTGAGCTGTATTATTTCTGAGATTCTTGTGTTTTTCTTTCGTTTCAATGAATTTAAGATCTATGTGCATTTAATGTTTAAATTACATTTGAGTGGATCCTTTGTAAGTAGCAGAAAAAGGTTAAGCTTATTTACTTGAATGCGTCAATGAGCATGATATAAGATTATTATACTTTAAATTCTATCTGTATTTTAAGCAAACGAATAATTTATTTAGTAATTACTCTGCATTCATAGTGTTATTTTTTGGGTTAGTAGGTATTGTAAATATTTTTCAGAGAAATACTTATTCGATTAATGGTTTCGCATTAAAAACAATAACATTATTATTAATTTGCTACATTGGTTTTTAGGGTTCCGTACCCAAAAAGGTAAAACGGGACCCTATTACTAAGACTTCGTTGTCTGTCTGTCTCCAGGCTGTATTTCATAAACCGTGATGGCTAGAAAGCTGAAATTTTCACAAAGTACGTATTTTCCTTGCCGCTATAACACCAAATGCTAAAAATTACAATACACGTATGAAATGTTTGTATTTTGGCTAGTTGTAGGTAACAGATACTTTAATTTTTCATAGATAATGGTAGGGAACCCTTCATGCGCGAGTCCAACTCGCACTTGGCCGGTTTTTTTATTAAGTGACAACCTTAAGTACCTACAAAAAATCAATACATATAAAAAGCTTTCATATTACAACTTTTTGAAATAAAAAAGCTTCTTCAAAATACGTTTTCGATTTAAACATAAATTTACTTCGCGGAATTCTACTATCACACTTTATAACTTTGACTTCGAATAAATCATCCCTGAACACTTGAATCTCCTAATTAATTATCAATTAAGTAATTACTTATAGAACTCAATAAATCCTACGTTAATAGGTATAATATTGGGAACTCAATTTGAAGTTTCTGAATTCCGATAAGTGTCGACATTTTAATTTAATTGATGAAGTCGTTTTGAGGTTTGCCTTAATTAAGTGTACTAAGTTTGTACCCCGACTCCACTCGGCTATATGACTGATTCTGGATAAATATTATCCATTGTTGAGTTACACCTAATCTAACTACCTCGTTGGTCTAGTGGTCGCATAGCTGACTGCTGTGCACGAGGTCTCGGGTTCGATTCCCGGGACGGGCCGAAATCGCTTTGTGGGTTTTAGAAACTTATACAAAGCAGCCTGGAGTCGGAAGTTAGTGATTGATACACCCGTGCATCGGAGAGCACGTTAATGTCGGTCCTGTGCCTGATCTCTCTCCGGTCGTGTCGGATTGCCGTCCCATCGGGTTATGAGAGTGAGGGGCAGGAAGTGCACCTGTGTCTGTGCGAATGCTTGTGCACTATAATATGTCCTGCGCAGCTGGCTGATCTCCTTATATGAGAACAGCCGCCGTGGCCGACAGTTGGCTAGGACGCCATTATCACACCTAACAGTCTAACAGTAACACTATCTACTGGGTTTTTCCGAGTGGCAAGGCTCGGTTTTCATAGGCAACAAATAATTGACAACTACCTGTATGAATGCCGCCTGAAATCGAGCAACATTTTTTTCCGTTGGGAATTTGTCGCACGTAGGTATAAGCTCGATTTGTTTAGTAGCGTTTAGCTAGTGCGAAAGCGCTGTTGTAGTCACTTTTGTTTACATACTTTTTTTGCATAGTAACCTATTCTATTTATCTTATCTTGCTAGGATAAACTACAAAGATTTATCGAATATTAAAATTACAAAAATAAAAATTCACAACGAAAAATATTTCTTCAAAGTTTTAGAAATATCTTTTTCAGTGATGATGGTTGAAATTTTTCCTAGCTTAGATTAAATAAATATTATTTTAAATTAAAACCTTATCATAATCCTTTTGCCAATAATTACGAAACTTGGGATTTTAGTAAGTATCCTATTTTATTATTTTAGACAAACGGACAATTTACGGTTCGATATCTTTACCGAAGGAAGAAATAGTTAGAACATCATCATCCGCTGCCTTGTCTATTCCCAACCATTTTGGGGTCGGCTTCCAGTCGAACCATATGTAGCTGAGAACCACTGTTTTAAATGATCGATCGATTCGCGAGGCTTTGACTTAGCCACGAGCTCTTCGAGAATGACGAGAATAGTTATAACATCGTCTATGAAGGGCTGATAAGTCTTTCAAATACATTCTGCTTTTGAACATGGGATGAACTTACCATTTGATACTTATAAAAGTATGAATTATAGTTGAAAATATAAAATGTACAAAGAAACATTTAGACACCGAAAACTTTTAAGGAAAAATAAAAACTATTTTGATTTATAGGCAGAAGTTTGATGTGGAAGCAATTTAAGTTTGTGAACAGTTTTATATTTGCCATTGATTAATATTTGAGATTTCTAAGTTAACGGCATTTTTATAGCGTGGGTTTATTTACGGCAAAAGTTGAAAAAGTTTGGCAACTTTGCTTGGCAATCTTTGCCCATAGAAAAGTAAGCGATTATTATTGCAATGGAAGTGGCCGTATTAATGGGAGATATTTTAAAATAAAAATGCATTTTTTCAAAGTAGGCTGAAAACAGCACTTTTCGAACGTCAAAATTACATGAGCCAGCCCCAAAAACGCCCGCCTTTCACCACTCCCTATGTGTTTTTGCTGAGAAAAAGAAGTGGCGCAACAAACTCCCCAGCAACACATGTCTGTCTGTTAGTTTTGAAGAATCGTAATACAGCATTAAATATTTATAATCTGATAAATAACAAACATGTAAAGATCTCCTTATTGGTTTCTAATAATATTAAATCAAGCGCATCCTTCTTAACTACCGACGAAAGCCATAAGTATATATTATCTACTTTAGCTTGATACTGAAGTTCAAAAGGTAATTTACTGCAACGCTTTGCAGGTGTTTTGAGTGTTCGTCTGACGGTCTAATGCGGGTGTCAGAGATGTAGGCAGTCATAATTAGACTTTGATTTGAAACGCCAGGAAAGTGCTCTTGACACATCTAGTCGTTTTAATTGTATATGTGTATCTGTGCCCACATATTATACGCGTATATAAAGTGACTTTGCCTCAGCAAAACGTAATTGGTTCCAATGAAATTACAAAATAACAAAATTGAGACGCGAATTCTATTTGATTACCTGACAAAATTTAACTGTAAAGTCAATAAGAGCCGTCAATTTCTGAATTCATTAGTTTGGTCTCTTTGATTTCTTCGAATTCTTTAAGGAAGAATTTTTGCGTGAAAATTGTTTAATTATTTAATTTATTATTCGTCAATAATGAACGTGGAAGTTAATTTGTCAGTTAGCTATCGGCATATTTTATGGCAATTGCTATGGAATGACTAGCTTCTGCCAGCGGCTTCGCCCGCTTCCCGAGGGAACTATTTCCCGTACCCGGATAAAAAGTAGCCTATGTTGTTCCTCAGGGTCTATTCTATCTCTGTACTAAATTTCATCAAAATCAGCTCTCTGGTTTAGGTGTGAAAGCGTAACAGACAGATAGACAGATAGACAGAGTTACTTTCGCATATTAGTAAGGATAGTAGGGATAGAAAGTAAACAAATATATCACATCATTTATAAAGGTGTTGATGCTGGATTCTAGCGTGATTTAAACGTATGATATACCGTGGTCACTAATGATATATCGTGGTCCAAGTTTACTCGCTTAACTCTCATTTCTTAAATTGTATCATTGAAATTGTCACTTACAATATTGCTTGCCACGTAAACGCAATTAAGGTTCCCAGTACATTTGATGAAATTGTAAAGTTATCAAATGTAGTATACCTTTACATCGCATCCTTCTATACCAGACTTTGTTGCCTGAACAATATTGGAATACAGCCGCACTGTGTTCGACTGGGATCCCACCGCAATATATTGGGCAAGCTATGCATGTAATATCGAAATAATGTTTAGAATAAATATGTGGACCAGCAATGCAGCTCAGTGATATTGTTATAGCAGATCCTTGTATTATGAAATAGCTGTACAGATTCCGATGCAAGAAAGAAACGGCGTTATTGCTCCGTATCCCTGATCTTATCTATAGGTAATAAGGATTTTTTTGTTTGTTTGTTTGTACTCTAAACATAATATGTAGTGTCTCCGGGAGACAAAGGCTTATACAGGGTTACTTGTAACTCGACATTGCCAATATCTCGGAAACCACTGAACTTTGCTCAGAGGTAAGAGTGGCTTAATTTGTTGCTCTTGGGCCCTTCTATCACCTCCTTCCGGATATACGTTGAATTACAAGTAACCCTGTATTCTGTTATGGGTAAGCAAAGTAGCTTCTGCGGGATGGGTAAAACCGAGGAAAATAGCTAGTATAATAAATATATAAAAAAATATCAGGAATTTGTTTGATATTATGCAAAAAAGTTTATATAGCGGTCAAAAGTTTGCGAACCTTTAAGGTATAATGTTAATTAAACAGTGTCAGATGTGTCCTGTCAAAATTGACCGAGGCCACCATGGTAAAGGAATCGAATTTTAGATTTCCACACACTTTTAGAATCCACAACAGCCGCTCATGCAACATGTCAATGAATGCTCAACTTAAATAGTAATCTAGAATAATCTATTAATTGGAGGAAGAATTGCAAAATGAAAAAAAAGAACTGAAATAGTTTTTCAGTAAATATTCTATTGTGATACATTTACAATCAGTGATCGCATTCACAATGAAATTGAACAATGCTTTGTATGAGTTACTGAATTGAATAGCAATGCCATTTAAATCCCACTGTTTTTCATTTGGAACAAACTTTTTCATTTAGTTTTTAATCATTGCTTTGTTTAGTAATACTGTAATTCCGAAGCCTGATATTATTTTCACCAAACTGATTTAGTTGCAGCAAATCGTATTAAAAGAATGGCTCTCCAACACGTAACCCAATTTCTAACCTTGCTTACACCATGGAGACGAGGCTATGGTAACCCCTGCGGGGACCCACTAGGGCCGGAGCTTGTCGGGGCTGCGGGTTGTTCGAAAGAGTTACCGTGGCCCTGGCACACAAAGGGCTCCCGAAGGAACACGGTGGGTTTTAGTCAGTAAAAGTCTGACACTCCCTCACGCTGTCAGCCACAGCGGGAGGGGTCATATTGATGATTTCCCATCGATAAAAAAAACGCTATAGTAACCGATTGGTGATGGTTTAACCAGACACAGCATCAATCGAAATATCAAATGCTTTGCTCAGAGTTGAGCAGCAGCATATTGAGTGCTATAATACACTGACAAATTCACACTCTTTATAAGTCAGAGTATTGTGAACCCAACTCATAACAATATAATCTGATCACGGCTTAAACTATTATGATGTAGGTTGAAAACTGTCACTTAATTCACTAATAATAATAATAAATACAAAAATTTTGATAATCTGAATATATCAATCTGAAAATCTGGCGTAGTTTCGGATGAACAATAAAAATAAACTATCGATGAAAACATAATGTTAGGGGGCCCATTTTGGGATGAAATTTTACTACCAAATGATATTCATAGTACAGTTCCCGCCTCAGTATGGCTGTACCATACAGACATCAAGTCACCCATCCTGATGACTGATTAGCTTAACCTTATGACCGATTGAACCGTACGGCTGTTAATTAGTCACGAGCTCATTAAGCCAAGAAGAAGATGTCTTACCCCATGAAAGGTTCAAACTTCTCACAGAAAAATGATAAGGACCTATTCTTGCAAGATTGGCAATTTTTTCTATCGATGTCAATGTCTTGACCTATTTATCCAAGATTTCAAAGTCTCCTGGGTTTAAAAACTTTTATTTTAGTTAGACTCTTTAACATTTTAGCCATCATGATCGTTAGATATCCGCTATTTGGTCATGTGTGGTTTCAAATTGTCTAACTTTACGGTAATTTATGACCTAACTTCCCGGAACTGTGGCTGTCCTAGACCACTGTTTGAATAATGGTTTCGTGCTAGATATATAAATAGTAAATGGAATAATGCTTTTGACAATAAAATCGTGTGCCAATCGCAATGCAAATTATAAAGGAGAAAATTTGTGACAATATAAGGGAATCCCCGTATCTATTGAACCAATTTTTAAATTCTTTTACCCATAAAAAGCTACGTTTACGTCGTGAGTGTCTTAGGCTATATTTTATTCGAATACGGTAAATACATTCCTCTGCTAAGCTAGATACATAATAGACTAGTAAAATAATTTCTGGAATCGATAGAGTATTTCCTACCATTTTAATACTTCACAGTGCAGGATTTTTATCATTTTTTTTTTTTATAATATGGAAAATATTTACCTAGATTTATTTAAATACATTAATTTGCAGTAAAACTTAAACTGGTCAAAATATTTGTCTTATGACACCTTCATTTGTCATATCTCTTTTTTTTTCAAAAATAGCACATTTATTTGTGGTGTAAAATTTCAAGAAATTGTTTGAAAGCAATTTTGAATTATCATTACGGAAAGTCATTATATATTTAATGTTACGCCTACAATAAAAAATCTAATAGACGGGTTTATAGCATTTCCTTCTAGGCGGTTTTCTAAGGGATTTATTACCCTGTTTATGTCTCAATAAACGCCTTGGGTCCCATCAAAGGGTTTGGTCGAATTATTGTCATTTTATGGACGCTAGCAACGAACAAATATCTTATTCGGGTGCCCTTATGCATAGTAATATAGTTGTAAGTACAGACAACAACACATCAAGTTACCACAATCTGTCAAATTTCTGCAATGGATTTTCAACCTCATCACAACAGTGGGTAGGTTAATGTTTGATTGCTAAAATTTGACAGATTCGTATACGTTGACCTGCTGTCGTCT
>NWSH02000537.1:9032058-9060484 GCA_002382865.2 Heliothis virescens
TATACATGTTAAGAACTAAAATAACATGAACCTTATTTGTAAAGAAATAGAGTTCAAATTAGCATTGAAAGTTGACGAGTAATGGGACATTTTAGGTTTAAAGAAGAAACTTTATTCTCAATAAAAACAATATAACATGTCACTTACTTGAGAACAATAAACTTACATATTATGTTATAAAGGTTAGGTTCGACAACATCTGGTTCAGACTAAGAACTATGAACAAGTCCCATCCAACACACTCATTTTGCAGGTATCTAATTTGTCAGTAAATATTGGCTAAGCTGAGTTTTGAATGCGTTGAATGAGTGCAGGTTTCTTATACGCGAAGGTATTTTATTGTATAGCTGTGCTCCTTCAAACGTGAGCATTTTTTTGCCATAATTTGTTCTTATTTTTGGTAAGACCAATAGACTAGCTCGTCGAGTGCTTCGTTGACTTAGTTGTTTGTATTGTGTAAGTGTGATATTTGTGTGGATGGTTTTGTTGAGCACTTTTCTAATAAAAATACATGTAGTGTAGGTATATAATTGTCTTATATTCATTAGTTTTGTGTTTCTGTATATTTTTGCCGTTGGTGTTAAGTAAGGATAATTGAAGAGCATTTTTACTAGCTTATTTTGCGTGATTTGTAGTTGTGACAGTCTTGTTTTTGGTGCACTGCCCCATATTTCAATTAAGTATAGCAAATGTGGCTTCACAAGGGAATTATAAATGGTGTATCGCAAATTTTGTGGAATGCAACGGGCTATATTGCGCAGAGCTCCGACTAAATTCGAGAGCTTACTTTTGACGTAATCAATGTGAGTATTCCACAAAAGGGAGCTGTCTATTCTAAGCCCAAGATATTTTTCGCAAGTTTTTAGTTGTATCGGCTCATTATTTATTGTAAGTGGGTTAAATGGGGGAATATGTTTGTTTTTTGCCTTATATATTACGTAGCATGTTTTCGAAGTGTTGACTGTTAGTAAATTGAACTGAAACCAGGTAAACAGGGTATTTAAGTCCTCTTGAGCTTGTGAAATAATGGCATGAATTGATGACCCAAAGTAGAACAGACATGTGTCATCGGCATATAAAGTAAGGTGACCGTGTAACTTTATATCATTTATATTATTAATATATATAAGGAATAGTAGGGGACCCAAAATGGATCCCTGTGGAATGCCAAATGTTACAGGTCTTGAGTCACTCTGATAATTATCCAATTTCACGACTTGCGAGCGGTCTGTTAAGTACGATTTGAACATTTTTAAGGCTTTATCAGTAATATTAATGTATTCTAATTTCATTAAGAGTAGTTTGTGAGACACTGTATCAAATGCCTTTTTCAGGTCTATAAATATGCCTAAACATATATTCTTACCGTCTATATTCTTTTTTATTTTATTAACGAGATCTATTGTTGCCGTTGTGGTGTTACTTTTAGACCTAAAACCGTACTGGCGGTCAGTTATAAAATTAATAGAGTTTAAGTATGTTTCGAGTCGAGTGTGGAGAATTTTTTCTAATATTTTTGACATTACTGGTAAAACTGAGATTGGGCGATAGTTACCGGGATCAGTGACATTGCCTGATTTGTAGATAGGGGTTACTTTTGCTCGTTTTAATGTTTCAGGAAATTTCCCTTCGGCCATTAGACTATTGAAGCATTCGCTTAAATTATTTGCAATTAGATTTTTTATGCATTTTATTACTTTTGTATTTATACCGTCTATTCCTGTACTGCAGTTTGAATCTAGGTCTGTAATTATTTTGAGTATCTCTTTAGCAGAGCATGCATTAAAACTAGATAGACCTTCCGCGTCATTAAGAGGAGAGGTGGGTAAAGCGCGTTCACATTCGCTATGAAATGTAGAAGGTATTTCATTCGCCAGTGAAGGTCCTATTGTGGAAAAGTAATCGTTAAATACTTGACAAATTTCACTAGGTTCTGAAATAGTTTTTGAGTTGACAATAAGTTTTGAAGGAACACAGCTATGATGTGGTTTATTATTTGTTAGGGATTTTATTAGTCGCCACATCTTTTTAGGTCTTTTGACACATTTGGTAAATGCTTTGTAGTAGTAGGCGTTTTTTGTTGTTTTTATCAGGTTAGCTACATGGTCTCTTTTTTTATAAAATTCTTCTTTCATTAAGCTATTATCGGGATCACTTTTAAGTTCCGTCCCCATCATATTCCTTTGAGTTATTTGTGCTATAATTTCCTTATTAATCCAGTCTTTTTGTGGTAAATTGAGTATTTTTGATTTCATAAGTCTGCTATTTTCTGTACATAACTGTATTGCGTTTTCCAAAACAAGGTAGTCGTTTTCAGGGTTGTTGTAATCTGTTTCTTCCATTAGGTTATATAAGTTTGTGTAGTTAATAGCTTCATATTGAGTACGCAGTTTGCGAGGGGGTTTTACTTTCTTGAGCTCCAAGTACATCTGATAGTGATCGGACATAGATGATTTAAATATAGCCATGTGAAAGTTATCGTCCTTTAAGTTTGTGCTAATGTGGTCAATAATACTCTTTTTTGTTTTTGAATCTCTTGTACAGTATTTTTCAGTTATTTTATTCAGTAATATATAACCAGCTTCTTTAGTTGCTGCTTTGTATTGTTTCGTTTCTTTGTTTGTTTTAGCTAAAAGATCGATGTTAAAATCACCGAAAACGATAGCTCTTTTTCGTTGTTGAAGTTGGGACTCATATTCCTCGAGGAACTCTTTGTAGTTGGTGTTGCCAGGGTTGTATATAACTCCGATTTCGAAATCATGTCTCTCCAAATGTATCCACAAATAGTTATTTCCACCTATGTACGTAGATTCCGATAAACTATGTTTCAGATCATTGTGGATGAAGGCCGAAACTCCTCCCCCTTTCGAATCTGTTCTATAATTGTAATAATGACTATAGTTATCGATTTGCAGTGATAGAGCTTGCGTTTCAGATCCTATCCAGGTTTCCGTTATTAGAATAGCGTGAGTGGTTTTAGGTAGCGATTTGAGAATGCATTTTAGTTCATCTAGCTTTCCACTTTTTCGTATACTTCTAGCGTTTAGGTATAAAAACCGTAGCCGTGATTGGTGAGTGTTGATAGTGCCGTAATCATCAAGTACTTGATAGGTGTTACAGTTCATATCGGTTACAATGTCGCTTACTATTCTGAGTTTTTTGTAGGTTTTTTTACAATTGTTGGTGTCCCATGTACGTATTTTATAGTGAGGTCGGTCTCACCATCATTTTGGCGGCATGTAAGCTCCTCCTTCAAACTTCTCAAATACAGCTGTTGTGCCGGAGTTTGGTCCGAGTATACATTTAAGTTTTGTGTGAGCTTATCTCTGTTTTTTAAGATGTTTTTAGCAGCGTCTGAAGTGTTGAAACACACCTTTATGCTGCGATGCTTTCCCGTTGTATATTTTCCAATTCGAAAAACCTTTATGGGTTTAGGAGTGTCTTGGCACAGTTTAGTTATAATATTCCAGACCTCTAGTTCGTCGTTAGTCAGCCTGGTTTGTACGTCGGAGACAGTTTGTTCTGGTACTCCAACTATGATGATGTTCTTCTCTCTAGCTTTCCGATCTATGACCTCCTTGATTATTTGCTCGTTCGAATAAAGTTGGTTATTAATTTTAGACGATTCTGGTTGCAAAGATGATTGCTTGAATGCGTTTAAGTCCAATTCAAGTGATACTATTTTCTTGCCATCTTCCTGGACTTGTTTTTCTAGTTGCGACACGGTTGAATGTAGTTCTTGCTGTCCTTTTACGATGTTAGTTGTTGAAGATTTTATCTCGTTGATCTGGATAGTATTTTCGCAAATCAGCTGCTTTGTTTGCTCGTTACATAGTTTTAGATCAGAAATTTGTGTGTTTACATCCTTTAAACTTTCCTGCATTTTATTCATAATCAGTTCATTGGATCCAACATATTTTTCTAGCAGTTCACTGATACGGCCTAGTTCTGATTTAATGCTTTGTATTTCGTTAGCGCATGCACATTCATAGTCTGGCAGTGGTTGTTTACGTTTTGGATGTCGAACAGTAATATGGGAATCCGCTGTTGTCGCGCTTAATTTCGATAGATCGGGAGAGCTATGACTTTGTATAGTGCTTAAGGAACAGCTAGCATCTGTATCAACAGGTGTTCGTGGTGGTGGTGACCTTTGTACATTCATGGTACTGTGTTGATATAATTCGTATTCAAAACGTAATGAACTTGTACAATTTAATAAAAGTCACACAATGTTTGTAACTGAGAAGGTATTCTGTTATATTTTGTGATCAATTTGTAAACTTACTGCTTAGTACACAAACGCAGGGTCACTGTGCGAGAGAGCAATAAATATCCACTGCACTTTTTCCGCGGAGGTGAAGTATGTTACGGTCGAAACGGGGAGTCTCTGTGCGAGCGAGACGAAACATATAAGTCTTTGTTGCGCGGAGGTGAAGCCCGGTGAGCGCGGGGTGCGTAGGCGCCGCCGCTGGTACTCTTGTGTTTGAGCGGTATACTACACAGTGGCGTAATAACGTAATGAGCGGTCACAGTTTTGGGGAGTTTTTACTCTAATGCAAGTCCACTATGAGTTAATTTTGAAGGACACTAATTTCACTATTTTTCGCATGAACTATAACGCGTCTGTTCCGTATGAAGTCGAAACTCGTACTCGTTTCATTCTCATTTTGACGATAACTAAGACAAAACTGTCGGATACTGGTACAAATGGGTCTTTTTTGATATTTTAATTAATAGATTATTTATTAGTTTACCATTAATTACAAAAATATATTTTCCGAAAAGTGTATTAAATGAGGTTTCTCGTGANTTGACGATAACTAGGACAAAACTGTCGGATACTGGTACAAATGGGTCTTTTTTGATATTTTAATTAATAGATTATTTATTAGTTTACCATTAATTACAAAAATATATTTTCCGAAAAGTGTATTAAATGAGGTTTCTCGTGATAGTTAAATTATCCCGCTAAAACAACTAACAATGGTGTGGCAGACCTGTAAACATCGCCAAGTTCAAAAACCGTCGAGTATTGGGCCGTTTACCTTAATAGTTAACTAAGTCTCTATTAGCCCTGTTAAGTAAACAATTTATGTTATAAGAAGGCAAGATTGGATTCTGCGAAATCCGTCTTTGAACTTTAAACTACTAAGAAAATATTTTGTAGTACTTTTTTGTATCGAAATAAAAACTTACTTGTTTACAAGAAAATATTTTCATTCACTTTTATTGGCATTGCTTTGATTAAAGTAACACCACGTGCTATTTTTATTTTATAAGCTGGTCTGAATTTTGTACGAAATAACTATTTATAATTCTTTTATCTTTACTTCTATACTTATATTATAAAGAGGAAAACTTTGTTTGTTTGTTTGGTTGTAATGAATAGGCTCAAAAACTACTGGACCGATTTTAAAAATTCTTTCACCATTCGAAAGCTACATTATCCACGAGTGACATTGGCTATATTTTATCCGGGTACGGGCAGTAATTCCCACGGGATGCGAGTGAAACCGCGGGAAAACGGCTAGTGGAATTATAAAAAGATCCGGCCAAGTGCAAATCGAACTCGTGCACGAAGAGTTGATATTGAAAATTCATCGCCATCGACTTTTGCGAGAACCATTGAGTACGAGGGAAGTGTATAGAAGGGATATGGCAGCGCACGGTGTTGCAGAATTGTGTAACAAAAGGGGTTAGTGAAACTTTTCAAACGCTGTTTTGACGATGGGTCATTATTCTTGTTGTGTTATAAACTGCAAAAAACACTATCTTTTCATTTATTTTTATAACAGCAAACATTATGCACTTGTCATTTACTGTTTGACATAGTCCCCTTTTGTTGCGTTTATATGGTGGCGCTGGTGTCGTGCACGTTCCGAATACCGAATACATACGTCATCCATTTCCCAACTATATTGGAATCGGCTTCCAGTCTAACCGAATGCAGCCGAAAACCAGTGTTTTACATCGAGTGTCTGCCTGTCCGACCTTTACAACCTAGTTACCCGGCTAACCCGATACCCATTGGTAAGACTAGTCGTCAGACTCTCAGGCTTCTGACTACCCGTAACGACTGCCAAAGATGTTTCAATAACAGCCGGGACCCACCAGTTTATCGTGCCTTCCGAAACATGGAAGAACTCGGCATACCAATATGGTCATTCATTCACGGACTGACTGCGCCAAGCGTTGCTTATTAAACTTATTATCTATCGTTCCGTGTGGCTTTGAGTTAGCCACGAGCTCTTTTAACTATGCAAACATAGGTACACAATATGTATAACATGTATACCTATATAAAATATGTATAATGCTTTTTTGTTCAGAGCACACATGAAGATTCCTATTAGCAAGGACGTTGTTAATCGTTACTAAATGCCAGTGTAATTAAACATACACATTTAGAACGAAACCTAGACCGAGGTACATTCAGCATTTGCCAGGACTTTAGTTCGTATAATTTCTAATTACACAGCACACCAAAATAATTATGATATACCTGTTGGTACGTTGGAAATTATTTAAGCGTTGATTTTAATTTTAATGTACGTAGGTATTGTAGACGACAGTGGGCCAACCTACCAGAATATGTCAAATTTTACCAACCGAACATTAACCTTCCACCATTGTGATAAGGTTGAAAATCTATTGAAGACACTTTACAGATTGTGGTAGGTTGATGTGCTGGCGTCTGTACCTACAAAATTAGGAACTTTACTTCAAGCGTTATGAATGCTCACTGTTAAAATAGACTAGGTACTAAGATTATTTGAATTGTATAATGAAACAATAAGCTCTATTTATAGGTAGAGGAATCGTCAAAGAGAGAAGAAGAAGAGCTCGTGGTTAAGTCAAAGCCGCGCGGATCGATCGATCATAAGGTTAAGCAACGCTTGGCGCGGTCGGTCCGTGGATGGATGACCATCTTGTCATAACGAGTTCTTCCGTGTTTCGGAAGGCACGATAAACTGGTGGGTCCCGGCTGTCATTTGAAATCTTTGGCGTCGTTACGGTAGTCAGAATAGTCTAGTATGTCATGACAACCAGTCTTAAAGGGTTGGGTTGCGCAGGTAACTGGGTTGTGGAGGTCAGACAGGCAGTCGCTCCATGTAAAACACTGGTTCTCAGCTGCATCCGGTTAGACTGGACCCCAACGTAGTTGGGAAATGGCTAGGCAGATGATGAGGAATCGTCACCATGACAACATCTCCCTCTCAGCAAAAAGAGTATTATGTGTATTATTACAGTAATACTTCAGTTCAGCACCAATTTCTTTGTAGTTTTATCTTGGTTTATGGTGAACACAGATCTGTCAGAATCGACCGTGGCATGCTTTATATGAAACTAGCTTCTGCCCGCGACTTCGTACGCGGATCCTGTTTTTTTTTTATATAAAAACCTTCCCTCGATCTGTACAAACATTTTAAGACCAAAATAAGCCCGATCGGTCCAGCCGTTCTTGAGTTATGCGCTTACCAACACATTTAACGATTCATTTTTATATATAAGAAGATTGTATGAAATCTCACATGGGCGGCAAAATGGTCGAATCATCTGGCACTGGAAGGAACGCAAAACTGACAGAATTTGGATTCCTTCCGCGGTCGATTCTGACAGATAAAATATATGTTCAACATTAAGTTTTTTTTTTGACCCTTCAAGCGACCCAAGGGCTGGTAGACCAGTGCCAATCCGTTTCAACAAGGCAAAAAGTCAAATAAAATTATAGTAGAATGAAACCTATTCCAAAAGGAAGAGAATATGATAAAAATGGAAGAAAAAATAAATTCCACTCCATTCGTGGTCGGGAAGTGGGAGGGGGGGAGCTTTTAAGGGTAAAAATCGGTTTATCGCGATTTTCGGCGAAACTACAAGTCCTATAGAAAAAAGTTGAATGACGAAGTTGTAGGTAATAAAAAGATCTACAACTTTTGTATTTCAACTTTTTTCACATACCTCATAATTTTTGTAGAAAATTCAAAAAACTAAGTTTTTGGTTTTTTATATTTATCTTTTACAAAAAAAGCTTTTTTCTTACCAAATTTAGTGAAAACTTGTCTTTGTATGTACCAAACACACTCTAATTTTTTAGAATTGAAAGCTTTATTTTTTCACCTGATATTCATTTAATATCAAAAAAGCACCCTACTTTTCAATCCAAAATTCACGCGTCAAAATATAAGCTTTTTTAAAAAAGTCGGTGGGTTTTTTATCCGTTGATATCTCTACTTTTTGATAGTCTGAAATAAAATAAACGTTACTATGGAAAATGTTCTCACAAAACGCAATAAACAAGAAGTCGAATCGAATTTTATTTTTGTAATCATTATGCACAATTTTAAGCTATTTATTAAAATTAACACTGTAATTACTCATGTAGCGTAAGATTTCATGGTACAGACGACAGTACATCAAGTTACCAAATCTACTCAATTTGCGATAATTTTCAACTATTCAACAATTGAAAGGTTGATTTCGATTGGTAAAATTGACAGATACTGTATACGTTGACCTGCTTTCGTCTGTACATTGACAAGTAAAAAAATATAATTTAAAAATATTTAACAATCAGATAAGTTAAAATTTTTATATTTGATAAGACATGAGTGACAGTATTATACTGTTTTTCATGAATCCCATGAAATCTTACGCTACATGTGTAATTACAGTGTTATTTTTAATAAATAGCTTAAAATTTGTGCATTAAATGATAAAAAAAATCGTTCGGACTTCTTGTTTATTCCGTTTTATGAGAACATTTTCCATAGTAACGTTTATTTTATTCTAGACTATCAAAAAGTAGAGATATCAACTAACAAAAAACCCACCGATTTTTTTAAAAAAGCTTATATTTTGACGTGTGAATTTTCGATTGAAAATTAGGGAACTTTTTTGATATTAAATGAATATCAGGTGAAAAAATAAAGATTTCATTTCCAAAAAATTTGATTGTATTTGATACATACAAAGACAAGTTTTCACCAAATTTGGTAAGAAAAAAACTTTTTTTGTAGAAGATAAAAATAAAAAACCAAAAACTTAGTTTTTTGAATTTTCTACAAAAATTTGAGGTATGTGAAAAAAGTTGAAATACAAAAGTTGTAGATCTTTTTATTACCTACAACTTCGTCATTCAACTTTTTTCTATAGGACTTGTAGTTTCGCCGAAAATCGCAATAAACCGATTTTTACCCTTAAAAGCTCCCCCCTCCCACTTCCCGACCACGAATGGAGTGGAATTTATTTTTTCTTCCATTTTTATCATATTCTCTTCCTTTTGGAATAGGTTTCATTCTACTATAATTTCTTTTTTATTCAAAAATTATCGACCCTGGTCTATGGTTTCTACTTTGGACAGAAAATAAGCATTGCCATCCAACGTGGCAATGCTGCCAGCCTTTTGGGTACGCTTCCAGTGGACAGCGATGAAGAGGAGTTTTTTGATGCCGTATTTTAATTTTTATTTTATATGTGTTAGATAGTAAGTTTTTTGTAAATATGTACAGAAAAATGTATTAAAACATTAAGTAAATTTTATATTTTGGTCCAGTATTCATAAAGGCTATAAAAAGGCCAAATTTAAAACTTTTGTACCCACACAATCACCAATATTTATGCACGTAATTCCGTATGTATAATATAGTTGTTCTTTAATAGTCAATGCATATCTCTTACAATTTTACACTTCGTTGACTAAAATACGAGTAGGTCATGTCAAAGTACTTAAATGTATCAAGTGGCAAACCTACCTATATTGATATTTATTTTAAATTTAAATCACAATTCCTTGTGTGCCACATAAAATACACTTGATCATAAAAAGCTTGCCGAGATTCAAAAGCACTTTATATTTTTTTCATTTAGCGGTAACAAAATAATGTTTTATTTATAAACACGAGCTTTCCATGATAAATGTACATTTATGGAAAAGGAAATCTAATGGAAATCCACATAATAAGATGTTTTTTTCTAAAAGATTATATTTAATTTTATAACGTATGCTCCTTTTATGGGAAAGGAATTCTGAACGCAAGATATATTATATTCATTAACGAGCTCATGCCGAATGGTAAAATATGGCTGATTTGTTGTATTATATTATTTAAGAACTACTTTTATGTTAGTACATATATCCATATTTGCAAATTTTACTTTGACTTTGAACTTAAAAAGCAATCTTCAGGAAATATAATGGGTAGCTTAATTTAAAATTTAATCTATAATAATCATTATTTTTATTGTTTGGTGACCATACTTCATCAAGACGTCATCGGGACCATTTGGTGACAATTGTTGTGACATAATAGATCAGCTTGATCTTAAGAGCATCTGACACTTAACGAAGATGTCCACACCGCCAGGGCTTAGTAATAAGATTTAGTCTGTCTAACGTTGTTTGTTTGACTATACTTGAGGATAAGCCTAATGTATTTAGACTGTGTTTAGAAATAGCACGATACAATCTAAGGCTACTTATTTATGATAGGTTAGTAAGTATATTTTTACGTGATTTCATATGGGCAACACATTATTAGGCTGTTGTGAGAAATTATCAAAATAAAAAAGCGACAGATTTTTTCCGCTCGGAATGTGTCGCGCATATAAGTTCGGTTGCTATGCGCGAAAAAAAACTGCTTGTGTGAAATTGCTGTATCCACCATGTTGCACGAGAAAACCCAAATCAAAATGCTTTCCAAGAAATCGCTATTCCATAAAGAGTCAGCCATGCCGAACTAACCACTCTAAGCGTATCTAACCGCGCGGCTGTCATGTTACTAAGCAAAGATATACAGTACCAAATAATCTATCTAACAATAAGTCCTTCCTATAAGTGCGAAGGTTTATGAGGATGAGGATGTATGTTGTATGTTTGTTACTCTTTTACGCAAATGAGGGAACCGATGAACATACATACATACAAACAGGTCAAAATCATAACCCTCCTTTTCGTTTCGCCGTAGTCGGGTAAAAATATGGGCTACCTTTTATCCGAGTGCGGGAAGTAGGTCTCTCAGGAAGCGGGTAGAAACTATTTCCCGAAAAATATCTCGCTAATATTATTATTTAAATCTAACCTGGTATATCCGAAGGACTGACGTGTATGCAGAAGAGTTTCCTGATGGTCCTCTTGAAGGTCCTCGGGTCTATGATGTAAGAGCCATAGACTAAAGGGTCCATGCAGGAGTTGGAGACAGCCATGATGAAGAATAAGTCCTGGACTCTGGCTGATACGTGAACTGCTGATTTACGGTCTAGCATGTACCTGTTGAAGAGAAAAATAAATTGATTTAAATTATTTTGACGATATTATTACCATTTCTTCATAATGGGAATCAAACCCCAACTCAGAGTGAAACAGCCGATTCCTCAACCATTACGTTGAACGTAAAGCCATCACACCAATATTAATAAAAGTTCGTAAAAACCTGAGTTTGTATATGTGTGTGTAGGTATAATACGTGGGTAGATGTTTTTTACTGCTATTGATTGGATATAAAAGTTACAGAATGAATTTTGATAAAACTTTTACACCTTATACATTAAAATAACTCAAAGGCTACTTTTATTCTAGTGCAAGAAGTAGTCTCCTCGGGACGCAGCCACGCAGGTAAATCCGGGGGTAAGAGTGCTACATAATGTATTGTGGGATATCTCGAAAGCAGTCCAAAGTCTGGATTTATGTTTGATTGATGCTAATGGTCTTGGATTCCATTAGAGGCACTGGACTAGTAAAACACAGAAGTAGGTCAGCTCTACTTATCCTTTGGGGAAAAAAGACGCATGACATATTTGAAACGAGTTCTTTATACATTTGGTTGAGGATATCACATTTCACATCGTATGGCCGAAATGCATGTTTTTTTTTATAACCTTTATATTGTCCCACTGCTGGGCACAGGCCTCCTTTCAAATTGAGGATTGAGCGTTAATCAACACACGTTGAAATGCATGTATATCATGAATATATTTTTTGCAAAAATAATATTATTATCCGTTAATTAATATCCGTTCTGTAACCATCAAGACATATTGACATAATTGCAGCTCCATTTCGCTTTTTCATTAATATCAAAAATAAACAGTGGCAATATTTACAACATTGCTTTATTCAAGCAAGCAACGTTTATCATAATTTAAGCAATAACGAAAATTATCGTTGTTTGTCCTTGCCAAATATTGGAGAATGTCAGAAATAAAACGGTATAAAATAATCTTATTAGTTTTTTAATCAGATATTTAAAAATGTAATGATAAGTTTAATTAATGAATACAAAATCTTTATACAAAAAATACAGCTGACCGCAAAAGAAAGCACACACTAGCCGATTTTGTCGTACGTATACGCTTGATTTGGCTTACGTGCAGCACAAAAACTCCGTCAAAAAAATTGTCGCGCTTAAATGCGCATCTTTTCAAAGAGTATTTTTCGAAAATCTATCACGCGTTGCCAGACGTCATCTTTCGTACACTAGTTGTCAATTATTTGCGTCTAAACGCATACGCGATACTGCCTATAACAAGCGAGCGCTGCCGCTTATAAAAAGTAAACCGAAAAATGCGTTTGATACCGCTCATAAAATGGAAATAGCCTTTTGAAGCAAAGCGCTTGTAAACCACTATATTGCTCTAGTTTGAAACAAAACAATGTAGTAATAATTTTCACTGCTTTGTGTTTTATTCGTTATATAGGTAAAGCAAAGTATTGTTCCAGAAACATTTTAGTGCCAAACTCTTACACTGTACGGGGTTTTTGGAATAAGCATTTCAGTCTTACTTGTCACTGTGTAAAATGTGTTAAAAATAATGTTTCCGAACATTAAATAAAATGGCGTGCGACAAAACTTTCAGAAGCTCTTTGAATATAAAACACGTTGAAAGTATTCAAATGCAAACTTAAAATAATACTTGAAACTCAGCTATTCTTCAAAAGTTTCAAATAAGTAGGTTAACTTATTTAGAGTATTAAGTATCAAAAATTTTTTTTTTATCTAAGTAACAGATTTCAGGTAAGAAATCATGAAATTGAATAAGATCATTTGCGTAGAACTTACGTTTATTATGTACAAAAAGATCAACTAAGTAAAAACGGATCAAAGTAACTCTCAATTTGTGAATACGAAATTCTGTCCCTTCAGTGATTTCAAACACTGAGTTCTGGGTAATCCAAATCAACTTTATACTCTGTCAGAGACTGACTATTTCCCGTGTTTTCACCCATGTTCAGGGAGAACCACTTTCTGTAGTTGGCTAAAGAGTACCTAACCTATGTCCTATCCTCTAGGCTATCTGTGTAGCAAATTTAATTTTTTAGCAAGGTACTTAGCTCAACCTTCCATTCTTCTTTTTCAGTCCCTGCATTACAAATACTAATGTTAAGTAGTTAGTTAGATCAACAGACTCTTACAACAGTTACAACTTTATGGCACTTTCACACTGGATTTTTGTCGCGACTAGGAAACTTGTGGTATACAGGCGACACATTCCGAGCGGAAAAACTGATTCACGCGGATCTTGGTGACATTTTTTGTAGTTGTCAGTCGTTAGCTGTCGCCTATAATATACGCGCGATACCATCACGATCCGGCCATTAGTGCGTGAAAAACTTAAGCTGAATATCTGCTAATCTGAAAGCGCTATTACGTAGAAACTGACCCACATTCATACTTCAGAGGATTTTCAAAGAAAAATATTCAAAAGAATCTCAAGTTAATTAATCAGGAATTCGTTTTTGTGCTGTATTGTCGTCTACATAATGATTTTTGTAGAAAGAATTTCACCCTTACAAAGTTTTTCAAAGGAATTCTTTTCATGAGTACCTTTTTGTGTCTCATATATTATGTTGTTAAAAAATTAAGGACGTATTTGAACAAATGTGATTATCCAATTTTTGTACTTATGTTGACCTTAGCTTTGTACTTTGTAGCGTCAGCGCACACATTATTGAAAAAAATATCTTATTATTATCATACTTCGCAAAATTGAATACACGCCCAAATTTGATGCTCGACCAAGCCGACTGCGTGCTCAAGTATGCATTCTACATGCGCAAGCGTGCTCGAGCAGCAAACTGATCAAGCACACCCGCCGCCGGGTAACCCAGACAGAGACAGATAGAGATGGCTCGCGCATTGTCGAGCATACCGCCTGCATGCTCGAGCAGTTAAAATTTTGGTCGACCATGGGCGAGCATTTTGCAGTTTGGTCTGCGCTGACCCGTAAGCTGTAGACAGTTAGGTATTTTTTGCATTCAATACTCAATACTTTATTGCATTCCATAATGTATTTTACAAAAGTTGGCATTGTTAAAAGGTATATAAACAATTATGAACTATATCGACCACAGCAAAATTTGTTTTTATATTATCACCACAATATGCATACATTTAAGATTATAATAAGGGAAAAACACATAGTATATTGTAGAACCACTTCTAAAAGCAGAATAGACAAACAAAGTTACTTTAAGGATTACAGTATTTTGACTAGGATAAAATTCTCAGAAGACTCTTTGGCAAGAGATAATGCTGATTCCAACAAATTGGTTGGACAAAAGTCTAATGAGACAAATATCATACGATCGACATTCACGGAATCTAACGACTATTAGTTTCATCCCACGACTTTTCCATGCTTATATAGGTATATAATAGTTAGAATGGTCTTAAGCTAAGAATAGACCAGACATCATTATTCAGACTGAAGATTATTTGGTACATTGAATCCAAGCTTATCATTTTAGTGATGCGAATATTTTTGGCGTTTCGTTAATTTATTTAAAGGGAAAAAGCACCTACCAGAAAATAAAATTTTAATATAGTTTGAGTTTAAAGAATCCAAAAATCAAGTATAATATGTGGAGCCGGGTGATGATATATCACACTAGCTTCTGCCAGCGGTTTCACCAGCACCCCGTGGGAACTACTCGGCGCACCCGGATAAAAAGTAGCCTATAGCCTTTTCCAATAAATGGGCTATCTAACACTGAAAGAATTTTTCAAATCGTT
Organism: Heliothis virescens; assembly: GCA_002382865.2. Taxonomy (NCBI): domain Eukaryota; kingdom Metazoa; phylum Arthropoda; class Insecta; order Lepidoptera; family Noctuidae; genus Heliothis; species Heliothis virescens. The sequence goes on from NWSH02000537.1 coordinate 9,047,067, forward strand.
CCAGAGATTCAAACAAACAAACTCTTCAGCTTTATAATATTAGTATGGATATGCTTGCTTACGTTCATGCCTATATTTTTATCACAAGAGGGACACAGTGAATATATCTTGTTCAAGCTTTATTCAAGGTGCATTGGACACTCCCCCAAGTATTGCTTGCATTTTCAATGCAGACCATTCTTGCGCGAGAAATGTTTGTTCGGAAAGGTAATAATAAAATTGTGCAAATGCAACCGCACAAATACACTTAGTAAGGCTTTAACTTATTCTCAGAATGCTGAAATCAGAATCAGCCAATATATTTTTTGAAAAATGCTAAATCAAGAAACCTGATACTCGAGTACCTACAACAAGCATATTTTTTTTAAAGAAAACAAGTTAATATTAAATGGGGACAAAAAGTAAGCGAAAAGTCAATCTAAGTGGGTGTGAAAAAACAGCAAAAGTCCATCAAATAGTCTAAATATACAACAATTCGTGGTAACTGTCTTGAACCTTGTTTAAGGTCATGCTTAAGTCGAAGATCTCTGTCAGTAGTAATTTACTATTGAGAGGTGCCTAAGTAATTTCTTGTGCCTCTTTTTGTGGTTTGCCTGTATAAATAAAAATAAAGAAATCAACCTTTCCCTCTCAGAGCAAAGACCTCTTTTTATGGCTCAAACTTGCTATCAAGGAAGCTCTGAGGGAATAGTTTCAATCATCCGTATATATCCCTTTGTTTATTTACTTTTACCCCAATATACAAAATAAATATTATCATTCAAAAAGGCACGTCGGTATTTACCATTGAAGCCACATATCTGGGCTTCACAACCAGAGATTTAAGCTTCCTGACTCCAATATTCACTGCAGAATAGTTCCAGAAAGTTTGACTAGCAATTTTGCCGCAGTCAGGAAATATTCCACTGCGATCTGTGAATAGAATACCAATCTATGGAAAGTGCAAAATCACCAGACGTATGTGAGCGAAATAATTTGAATAGCTTTTTCATATTTATCGATTTAATTACTACCACTGAGAAAGAAAATAATCGCTTATTCCGATGCGAAACGATTTAAATCGATCGTTATTAACTACCATACAAGGTCACGTCTGAAACTGGCCGAGACAGTCAATATTTGAGTAGGTCTAATCACTTTTACCAAACAACTAAGTATTCTTGGAAACAGACACAATTTGAAGGTAGTTTCATCAATATAACATGCCTAAACGATAGTATTCTCTCGATAATTATTGTAGTTCCAAGTCAATTAGCTATCACTTTGAGTCATAATCGCAGATTGAAGATTATTCAAATGTTTACCTAAATAATCCTCTCTTAGTAAATCTCGTATGCGTGGTTGAATTCATACGTAGGATTAGTGTTAAAGTCAGTGCTCAATCAGTAATAACTAGCTATGTTTGGAGAACTTAGTGATTGATTTTATCAATAAAATCCTAAGCCCTAAAGTTTCTTATTTTGATATTGTTTTATTGATATTTCGAATGGTTAAACTAATGTCGATATGTTCATTGTTCAACTGGTAATTAAACTCATGAAAAACAAATGATATTCGATTTAAAATTTTTCAATTTTTTTGTTTCATTTTTCAACACTTCAATATCGATAGTGTTCCATCACATATTATACGACTGTATCAAACTCAATATAAGCATTTGAAATTCAATTTTTCTTTTTGAAATAACTGCAATACCATTCGAGCTATGAAAACCCTTTTTCCAGTCATTTCGTTTCGATGTTATACTCCCTGTCTCTTGAATGTAAATTCATGTCACATGCCATATCAACTTAAACACTGTTGAACACGAGTGTAAAAATGTTGAACAATAATATAAATATTTTCGTATTGTCGAAGTATTTTCATAAATACGACAAGCAAAAGTATTTGTCATAAGCTCGAAACGCAGTCTATTACATTCATTTTCAACTGTATGTATAACTTGTTCGTCATTATTTTATTCTATCTATATTTTATTTTCCGATTAATTTTGGACTTTGTATCTTATGTAAGTAGAAAAATACGACTTCAGGTATTAAATATACGACAGATTTTAATCGGCTGATAGTTTGTTCAAGCATATAAATCACTAGCTTCTGCCCGCGACTTCGTACGCGGATCATGTCGCTTATGCCAGCGACAACGGGGTCGTCAAAATCAAAGATCTGAAGCATCTGATGTCGTATTCTTAGAGCCCGGTAGCGACTGAATATGCGAGGCGATTCAGAACTTTCATTTTTGTAAGTCAACCCACCAGACTAAACAACTTTTGCTAAGACATCATTCCTACACATGTTATAGTATAGCTGGGCTCTTGAAGTTCCACATAAGGTGTTCTAGATCTTCAAATTAAATATCTCAGCATAAAAAATTTCATCACGTGGATAACTTTTTACAATGGCACCATTCTTGTATCTCTTATAGTTTAGCTCGTCTGTTGCGGTTCTGCATCAGGTAAACACATCAAAAACATAGGACTTTCATACAAACTACCAACCCCCGTTTTACTCCCCTAGGAGTATATTTTTGTAAAATGCGATGCGATGTCTACCTACTACACCCTAAGAGAAACTTATCTTCCACATTTCATGTCACTTTCTTCAAAAATCATAAGCCTTCTATACAAATTACCAAACCCCTTTTTACCCCCTTAGGGGTGGAATTTCAAAAAAAGTGGTATAACACGTGTTTAATTATTTATTTCAAGGAGTAACTTCACGAAGTTTCATGTCGAAATTGTAATTAATATTCATTCCCCATACAAAGATTCAACCCCTATTTCAACCCCTCAGGAGACGAATTTAAAAAAAAACTTATCTCGCGTGAAACTCTTATGATGAACCTCTGTGCAAAATTTCAGCTTTATTGGTTTATGGGTTTGGGCCTTACGTTGATTAGTTCACCATACAAATTGTCAACCCCACTTTAACCGGAAACTCCATTTTAACCCTTTAATGGATTTATTAAAAAAAAATGTGAAACACCTGTTTACTTATTTATTTCAAGGAGTAATTTCACCAAGTTTCATGTCGAAATTCGTAATTAATAATCATTCGCTATACAAAGTTTCAACCCACCACCACTTAGGACACGAATTTCAAAAAATCCTTTCTTAACACGCGTCAGAGTCTTAAGATGAATCTCTGTGAAAAAAATCAGCTTTATAGGTTCACGGGTTTGGGCCGTGCGATGTTGAGTCAATGAATCAGTCAGGGACTTTTGAGTTTTAATAATATAGAGATAGAAAGAAGAGAGAAGAAGAAGATAAAGACTATTGACGCACGGATAAAAAGAAACCTATAGCCTTCCTCGATAAATCTAGCTATCTAACACTGAAAGAATTTTTCAAATCGGACCAGTAGTTCCTGAGATTAGCGCGTTCAAACAAACAAACAAACAAACTCTTCAGCTTTATAATATTAGTATAGATTATGGAGATCTAATTACTTTGATCAGGTATTTAGCCGGTAACAGACCGACTAAAAACTTTGATTGGATTCACTTTTTCTTGACAAAAACTGTCTACCAACTGTTTACTCTGCAATGTGTGGATGCGTTTAGTGCCTATCATATCTTTAGTTAACACAATAACCCTTACAAAGAATTGTTATCTGAAATTCTATAAATCTATTTATAAAAAAAATAAGTCGGGTTTTCCTTCCTGTCGCTATAACTCCAGAACGCACGAACCGATTTCCACGGTTTTGCATTTGTTAGAAAAGTCTCGGGCTCCGTGAGGTTTATAGCAAAGAAAATTCAAGAAAAATATCAAGACGAAAGCAGGAAAACAGGGAAAATTGTTTTTCACATACAGCGCCATCTGGTGGTGAAACGGAGTTCGCTGGGTTTGCTAGAATTATATATAAACGGGGCGCAACAAAAATCCGCTTGTGTAAAAACGTTTTTACTTCACTTACCATAAAGTCATGGTGGCATAAGGTAGCCAACAGCAAGCGAAAACCGTCACTATGGTAACGGTCATCCTAAGAGTTCTTCTTCTTGCTCGAGCCAGCGGCCTTTGGTCTGATCTCCTCAGCATCACTCTGCTATGGTCTGACTGGTGATATTTTTCTGAAAAAATATTTTTAATTAGAACTTTGATAGCAGAACTTCTTATGGAAAAATAATTTAGAATGTACCCACCCACCGTCTAAATTATTTAACTTAACAGACGACAGCACATTAAGTTATGAAATTTCTGAAATAGATTTTCAACCTTATCACAACAGTGGGTAGGTTAATGTTTGATTGGTAAAATTTGACTGATTCGTATACGTTAACCTGCTGTTGTCTGTACAAAAATTCCGCTGAATTTGTGAAGAACCAATTGCCACCCCAATTGCCTAAGTAAAAAGTAGCTCGTCTGACCGAAGTGTACCATCTACCTTTATACCAAATTGCTTCTTAATTAGTTCAGCCATATTAGACATTTTATTACAGCATTATTTTCTGTCCATGCTGGGGATTCATTCTTAGTTCGAGTAAATATTATAGTCTTGCGTTAGCCGGTGATAAAAATGTAAACCTTTTTACTTTGGAATAAAAAACTTTAGGTATGATTACAGACTAAAAATATGAATGAATGGAGCAGATATAAAGATTATTTTCTACCTACAAAACTTAAAATTTTCCACTGTATCACTACCCAAAATTGAAACTATGATAGTAAATAAAGTCCAAAAATATTTAAATTATAATTTAATGAGGTAAATATCAGCCCAGAATTATTAAACAAATAAAACTCATGAAAGCGAACTGAAAACACAGCTTTATTTATAATCCTATTAATAATTTAATTAGTATTAATCCGCTGTCGTATCAATTTCAATGAAGTCTAGGTATTAATAAAATCTACAACTGTGTGGGTGTTGGAATGTTCATATTACATCATATTACTTTACTATTCATCTGCCTAGCCTTTTCCCAAATATGTTGGGGTCGGCTTCCAGTCTAACCGGATGTAGCTGAGAACCAGTGTTTTACATGGAGCGACTCCTGTCTGATACCTCCACAACCCAGGTACCGGCAACCTGGACCCTTGGTAAGACTGGTTGTCAGACTTTCTGGCTTCTGACTACCGTAACGACTGCCAAAGATGTTCCAAATGACAGCCGGGACCCACTGTTTATCGTGCCTAACACGGAAGAACTCGTTATGACAAGATGGTCACCCATCCACGGACCGACCGCGCCAAGCGTTGCTTAACCTTATGATCGATCGATCCTTTATGATATTACTTTACTATTACAGACCTTTTATCAAATTAAGTGCTATTTGCTGCTTCGAACTTTATGCTTTCGATACATAATTACCTACTCATTAATGATACTTATTATAAGTATGATTAAGAGCTCTAGCACACTGCAGATTTTCGATCGGCCGACAGTTTGATCGGGCAGTTTGGATACCGCGCACACTACACCAACTATTTAGTCTGGTTGGTGGTGGGTGCGCACATCTAGCCAACAGTCGGCCGATAGTATACCAATCAATTGAATTTTCCCAAATTTAATGGAATAAGATAGTGTAATATCAGCCCGCAAAATGAAACACGTTTGGACAAAAACTTTGATTTTGTAATTGAAAAGTATATTGATGCACACAATACCCTTTATTACACAAAAATTTATCACGTGCAAATGGTATTTTCTCTTAATTTTGACGTCATTATGATGATATTGTAATTATTATAACATAGAGGCATCGCAAATCATCATTGGTATTTTTTATTATCGGCTGGTATCACTGCATGATATTTCAAGACCAAGAATTTTGAAGCAGCGGTGGAGTTCAAGACTAAAATAACAATTTAGTTATTTCTTTCGTCCTTTTCTATCGTATGCTTGAAAAAAGATCTGGGAAAGAGATAAATTATGTACTCTCAGTTTTGCTTTTTTGGCATGTGACAAAATCTGTTATTTGGTTTCCTTGGTGATCGTTTTACTTGGCTAAATTATGTAGTACATTACTTATAGTGTCTGACGTTGTGTTAATTGACAAGTTAACTTGTTCGAATGTTGATTGTATAAAAGTCTGATATTTTTTTCAGAATTTACGGGATATAGCTTAATATTTTTACAATAATTCTATAGTTTTAGAGCACGAATTCTATTCAGATCGACAAAAAGCAATTCTGTGAACTCTGTGGTACAATGCCCTGTTTCGTTCCCGGGTGCAAATCCCGTTCATCATGAAATGAAACAGACTACGAACTATTGACTTTCCATCGGTAAGTTTTTGGTAAATTAGAAGTGAGATGACCTGATAATCGGATATAAATATTACTTATTCATATTATAGTAAAAACTACACGTAAAAACTATTTGAGTAGAAGTTCTTACGATTTTTTTGAATGTATTTTGATGATACATCGTCTAATATGTAGCCGAAAATTTAATTTTACAGATTTGAAAGCTGCTCAGGATCGACATTCACGTGCCCTCCAAGTGTCTCCTGTACAGTGACTCTTTTACGGAAGCTACTTTAATCCCACAAAGCGATTTAGACCCGAGAATTAAACCCACAAGACCCCGTGCACAGTAGTCACGATTGGCTCCCACTAGAGCATCTAGGCAACTGTGAAAACATATATTTAAAAAAATATTGTATACAAGTGCTTTTTCAGCGATATTCTTTCTCCTTTTACATCAGAAAGGTGTTATTTGTTCTACAAACATGTGCTTTTAAAAGATATTGTTGTTATTTTTATTAAATGTTGAAAATAAACAGCCAAACTTATAAAAATATATGTTTATATTATATCTTATATGTATGTATGTACTACACAAATTAAACTGGCATAGTTTGGAAATAACTAGTTTATTTTTTAAATAGAATATTTAGATGGTCAACATATTTTATTAACGTGTATGTTCTATGTTAATTCATATATTTTTCACATTTCTGACAGTCAACAAGTTGTTGTCTAGCAACATAAAGAAGAATAACTATAAGTATAAAACCTTCTTCTTAACATAATTTTGTCAAAATCAACAAAACTTTAGTTTTGCCTTTTTAGGGTTCAGTAGCCAAATGTCAAAAACGAACCCTCATAAATTCGTCATGTCTGTCCGTCCGTCCGTATGTCACTTTATTCCGAAACTATTAAGACTACACAATCAAAACTTAGCAGAATGTATTATATTTTCAGTTTTATGATCTTTATACAAAAAAAGGTAAACTACAAGGTTTCTAAATCTAAAAAAGTATATGTTATTATGCTATGGAAAAATTTAAAATAATTATAACATTTTTATTCATATATTTGTACGAAAAAAAGTAATTCTGTGTTTGTTACCGAAAAATGTTTGTAGTTTGGCTACTCATGGATAATAGGTACATGTATTTTTCATAGATAATTGACGGAATCCTTCATGCGCGAGCCCAACTAGCACTTGACCGGTTTTCCATAAAGGCGGCGCTATATGTATGACAGCCGTATGTTACAGTCAAAACTCTTTACCAGTCCAAGCGTCTATTAACTGGTTATAGTATAATACTGGCTTTTGCACGCGGCTTTGTCCACGTTTACTCGTCTCGACTTCATGGATTCTACATAATGGATTATACACATATATATACTTAATGGATATACAGGTATTACATTGATTTATTGTGCATGCTGTGGTGTCCTATAAGTGAAGGAGTACACTAACAACATACCCATTGTTTATATCTTTTGTTGGAGATCCTAAATTAATAAATAAATTCTCGGTGGGTTTCAGGCTATCTATATCCGATGTCATCCGAATTGATCCAGTCGTTTCAGTTTTAACATGTAACAAATATCAAACTTATACATTTATAAGATTAGTATGAGCTTCTAGAAAAGATCAGTTTCTAGCTAAATCTATGCTAATATTATAAGGAGGTAAAATTGTTTGTAAATTTGTAAGTTTGTTTCTAGGGGGTAATCTCTGGAAGTAGTGAACCGATTTAAAAAAATATTTCACCATTCGAAAGCTACATTATCCACGAGTGACATAGGTTATACATATTTTATCTGGGTACGGGCAGTAATTCCCACGGGACGCGAGTGTAACCGCGGGAAAACGGATAGTAGTTAATACAAGCTAAGATTCCATTAGGTGGGTATAGCGATTCTAAACAGTATTTTAATCAACCCCAAAATTGAAATGGTTTTTAGAGTTGTTTTCTATGGTCATACAACGGCTAAGAGTACACAGATGAAAAAACTGCAAGGAATTGAATTTTAGCAACGGACTATCTATTCATTTCTAGACCAATACGGAACCATGATAAATATGGTGGGCATAAGAGGACTATAGCTTAGATAGCCATAGAATCTGTCCAATTGCGATCGAATTCTAGTGAAACCAAAACATTATTTCTCTTTGTATTTAATATTTTGGGTTATAATAAGAACCTTGACAGGCGTGTATTTTGTCAATTTTATTATCTTCTCAACTTTGAGTATTTTGACTGATATAATCAGTCAACATAATTTTTGTCTTAATCAGTTACCTAATGAAATCACTTTGAACCTGCTCAATTGAGCAGAACGTCAAAAGTGTGCGCTTAAAACTGCGTGTGACTGATTCTGCTATAAGAAATTACTTTCGACTGATTTAGTGTTTTGACTACAACATTGTAAGGCATTCTACTCAATGCAGACGACCATAGTCTGAGGACAAGAATACTCCAATAAAACTCCTTCTTGGTTTTTATGCCGAGCAAGAGGATGCCATCCTTGTTTTTCACCTGAATTATGTACAATTATGAGCAGTATGGAAATAGTTTATGAATAAAAATATACTTTCAATAATTTAAAACTGGCAGCTTATAGACCAGACTATCGGCCGACTAGTTGAGTATGCGCGCGCAGAAGATTTTCATACTGTTCAAGCCTTCGACCGATAGTTGGCCGACTATTTGATTGGCCAATCGGTCAAACTTTTTAGTCGGGCCGATAAAGTCTGCTCAATGTGCGCGCTCCCATACATCTCCGTACATTTCAAACGACCGATCAAACTATCGGCCGATGAAAAAATCTGCAGTGTGCGAGCGCTCTAATATTGTAAAATATTGATAATAATGTGTGTAATTAATCTTTATATAATTTGAAACTAAGCAATTAATTTCATATTTAATTACGTAATATTTTATTTTTATTGCCCTTAATTGATCATTTTAAATTAGCATTCATACAAACAAGCATTAACAGACTAATTTAAAATAAATAATTTGACTTTATTACCAACTTGGAACTTAAGTTAACTTTGTTTTAAAAGCACTTTAGGTAAACATGATCATAACAATTAGACAATTACTGTGTGATCATTTCACTAAAGTTGTCTCAAAATGGCTTCAGCGTCTTGGCTTCGGCCCCACGTTCGCCTTCCAAAAATCCGGGACTCTATAGTCCCTAGGTCTGGTTCAAGACAGTTATTAAATAAACTTGCTGTATAACTTACAATTTTTTAAAGCCTGAATTAAAATTTTACTACCTACATTACCCACATTGGTGGAAACTTTTTGTCAATAGAATAAAATAATCGCGGACAATACAACCAACACGTGTTAAAGTGCGAACCTCATTTTTTTGTCAGTCAATATATCTTCTCCTAAATTTATAAACCGCATCATAATCAATTCAGACAACCGCGGGATAATCGCACACAAACATACCTACATACGTTCATACAGATCAAACTGACAATCTTTTTGTTGAAGTAGGTTAAAAATTGTTATTGATTGGTTTGGATATCTCGTTTGCTCCTTTTGTACCTTGCCTAACTAACGTATGGGCGTAGAAACTGTAACTGAGTGAACTGACTGTACTTTTTCAACATTTATTTTCTTTACTCCCACACTGCAAAATGGCAAAAAGGTCTGCCTGCCTGTACCTTTGGTAATTCACTGGCCTATTCCAATCGCCTCCTACACCCACATGACTAGATTTCGTTTCCAAAATTCGATATTTTGAGCTCCCGTAACGACTGCCTGAGATTAACAAATGACAGCCATACTAATGACTGAACTTTGGTTATTAAAAGGTAAGCTAGACTATTCCCGGGTGACATAAGCTATTTTATCCGGGTACGGCAAGAAGTTCATCCAGACCACGTGTAAAAACTCGAGCGTCAGCTATTAGGTAATGAAACAGAATTATATCTAGGTATACTAATATTATAAAGCTGAAGAGTTAGTTTGTTTGAACGCGCTAATCTCAGGAACTACTGGTCCAATTTGAAAAAATATTTCAGTGTTAGACAGCCCAATTATCCAGGAAGGCTATAGGCTACTTTTATCCGGGTGCGCCGAGTAGTTCCCACGGGATGTGGGTGAAACCGCTGGCAGAAGTTAGTAATATAGAAAACTAAATAAACTCACCTGAATTTTCCTTAGAATTCTTTGAAATCTCGTAAAAAATGCAAGCGTAGCATACAGAAATTATAGTCAACGGTAAAAAATACACCGCTCCGAGACAAAACACGTTGTACGCTAGTTCCTGATGTTGGTTCGCGAACGCTTCAAAAGACACACACTGCTGAAAATCCGGCACTTTTGGATGACTCATGACACGGAACACTAGGCTCTGAAACAATGGAGATAAAGTTCAATATCGCTTGTGCTCATTAAAATTAAACTCAAAGTTAATTAAGGTCTCTCTTTACACGTATAACGATGCTTGGGTATTACTAGGTTCGTGTGAGCTGTGACTTGGGAATTTTAAGTACTGTCTATGTTAAATATTTAAGATTTTTAATCAAGGATAATGTTATGCTAATTTTCTGTCACAAAATGTACTTAAACAGACGATTCACACACAACACCTGGTTCCATAAAGGTCACCGTGTGATCAGCCGGGTTCGCGTGGAAGGTGTAGGTTTGAGCGAATTTTAAAGAAATTAAAAAAAAAACAGAGATTGACTTCACAGCCAATCGTGGCGGACCATAGTGCTGTGTGTGAATACGCAGAGGTATTTTCTTAGGCAAAAACCATTGAATGTTCAACATTTCAGATCATTGTATCAACCATCTTGTTTTTACAACGGAAATATGCCTACTTATTTACAAAAACTATTCTAGTAAAAAAAAACTAAAATGCATCTAAAATTCCTCCCCATCTTGTTTGTATGTATTTATGTTGTAATTTCATCATATAAAAATTCAAATTCAATCTGTACATTGTAAAAAAATATTTAACTAAGCAACAATGTTTAAATAAATATTAGTATCGCGAATTTTGAATACTATAAATATCTAACACAGATATTAAATACTCGAATATTTATGAACAAAAATACTAAACAAATTCCGGTACAGCGCAAAAATATTTAATTAACGTACGAGGAAAATATTTTGAAGAGCCGCAATACAAAATTTAATGAATGCCTGACAGTAGGTACTTCATAACTGGCCCAGCTTAATTTGTAATTAAAAAATCTCATGTACCTTGGGTAATGCGTCATTATCTCACCTTCATTTTTAGGGTTGCCAGTAAATTTTAGTACAATCAACATTAATTTTATTAAAACATTTTATTTTGTTAGGGAAATTACTCTTTGGTTTTGATATTTTGCTGTGTTTATAAAGCCTACGAACAACACAATTGATTCTGATACAGGAAATTTCATTCTTTAAATCAGTAATAAGACCATTTGTATACTGTTCGAAGCATCCAGCTTAAGTTCACCGACGCCAAAACATATTTTTTTTAAATAACAGTTTTCAGTAACTATTTACGATGAATTTTCATGAACAATTTTCAAAGTAAACAGTTGATTTAAGAAGAACGGACATTCTGGTCGGGGAACTTATGCCATAATTAGAGAATCTATGTATATTTCACAGCCCCTACATAACTGGCTAACACGCACACAAACACAGATTAACTTGAGATTATTCTTATATCTACCCTTGCTATCGTCTTACCTACCTCTACTGTACAAAATACTCCACCAAACGTACGTTACATTTGCTTCCACAATGAGATATTCGAATAAGAAATTCGCTATGATTATACTAAATTACATTTTTTTTAACTACACTTTGAAATGTAGTGTAGTTCTATTGTAATGATATTCAACTTCGTACATCACATGTCCTATTATTTGCCCTGATCCTTACGTGTTCTTCAATGCACGGATGACGAACCTCCCGCCTCTGGGCTGCTTTGTGAAAGTTTCTAAAACCCACAAACCAATTTCGACCCGACCCGAGCATTCGCGCTATGCGACTACTAGACCAAAAAGCAATTGACAAATTATCATAAAGTTTGCTTATTGCCACCCAACAAAAAAAAAATAAGGCCAAAGGAAAGTTATTCGCGCTTTGAAGTCAGACACGCTTTGCCTTCAAATCTACTTCAATATTTCGATACATAATAACTCGCTCTTGTATATAATTAGTCCCAATACATGTGTTACTAGGAATAAATTAAGCGACCCAATTCCTAACATAAATATCAATACGGATTTCACAGAATAACATATTCTTAATCCATAATTTGGGTTACAGTATTCAAACACACTTTTTGTTTACCAATAAGGTCACGTATAGAGGTAAAAATATGTAAAACCTTGACACACTTAAACTTAAAAGCAATTATTTAATAAGATCTGTAATCTTCTATAGTATTCAGAAATGCTAAAGTAGATTTGTCTGTGTGTCTGCTGCCTATTTCTCGGTTACTTTTTATGGTAAATGCGTAAATTATTCCAGTAAAGTGTTTATCGTTAAACATTCGAATTGTAAGAACGGAGTGAAACAAAGACATCAAAAATTACTTAGAGGTATACATATATTATTAGCACGAGTGATAAAATGAGGTGAAAAGTATAAAATGTATCTTGAATTTTTTGCTACCAATCGTCGCTCGTCGGAACTACTAATTGTTTATGAAAAACGACTATGAGCACTCACAATACTCGAAAGTGTGTAAATTAAGTAACAAATCTCATTTGAGCGCCGTCATTCCAAATCTTACACAGGCGACATAACAAGTCTCGAATCACAATAAATAAAATCAGGGACACGGCAAATGAACAATATTGGCGAATTTTCTCCGAAGAATGAACAGAATGTAATATATAAGGGCGGATAGGGATCACTTCTTAACCTTTCGAATGTCTTAAGTTGCACAGTGCGACATAAGAAAAAGTATTAAAAAAATATCTATACTAATATTATAAAGCTGAAGAGTTCGTTTGTTTGGTTGGTTGAACGCACTAATCTCAGGAATCACTGATCCGATTTGAGAAATTATTTCAGTGTTGGATAGCCCATTTGTCGAGGAACGCTATAGGCTAGTTTTTATCCGGGTTCGCGGAGTAAATCCCACAGGACGCGGCTGAAACCGCTGGCGGAGGCTAGTTAAAAATATAGCTTAAGACATGTGGAGAAAAAATGCTCCAAATGTTTTTTTTTTTTTTTTTTTTTTTTTTTTTTTTTTT
>NWSH02000537.1:9064432-9086903 GCA_002382865.2 Heliothis virescens
AACTGCAACTCGACCAGGCTAGACCTCATACTGGTGATGTCCTTCAGCAGCCTGGTGACGTCGACGTGATCGAAGGTGACGGGGGGCAGCTTACGCAAGTCCTTTGCCACGAAAGTCGGCACGTCGTCTGGGTCGGTCTCCTTCAACAGCCTTATAGCGTCTTGAAGACTCTTCTCTCCCTTTTCATCCCTCCTGCGGGACGGCATTCGGTCTGCCAATTGCAGCGTCTCGTACAGCAGCTTTTTTGCGCTGCGTATCTCCTCCTCACTGAAGTTTGAGGTGCAGATCTGGGTCACACTGACCTCATCCATGACATCCAGCTGGTACTGCAAGAATGCCAGGACCTCGTTCGCCACGAGTTCTTCCGAACGCATGGTTGGAAAATAGGCGGCGGCTGACGCCGCGCTCGGCGCGAAATTTTAATAATTTCTGCGAACAGTGCAGACGCGTCCGATGTCAACGATTGACCGCGATGCACTTCATCATCATCATGTTTTTGTATGTCATTAATATTATAGGAACATTTTTTCTTATGTCGCACTGTGCAACTTGAGACATTAAAAGGGTTAGAGTAAGACTTAATGTTAGAATTCGTTTTCGAATAGAAAAAGGTTTCGCAAATAAGGATGAACATGAATTTCTTGGAAAAGGACGAAACAAGAAAAGCGGAAGGTTTTTTTGTGAATATCGTTGAGTTCTGAACTTTTCCTGTAAGTAATCATTTGGGTTATTAATAAAACATATGGTTAAAAAGGTATCTGAAAATTTAATTGATTGAGGTTCAGTTGACATATAATAATTGCTTATGTATTTTATGAATTGCTTTAAGCCAACTTATTTACTAATAAATGAGTTCAAATTATTTTAGCCAATTATCCTCCTTTTAACTTTGTACTATAGATTTAAAGATAAAATAATTACTTTTTTCAATTAATTGAAACTTAATTAGAAATCATGATCGCCTCTTATATCGTAATTAGTTTTTCTGTCTCAAACATTTTTATCAAAAAACTAATTAATTGAAGCTCTTTAGTTATTAAAATTCCTTAAGATATTTTTAATAATGTATGTACCCACGTCACCGACTTCTAATATAATCAAATTCCGAGACGTCACATAAATAAATACTATATAGAGTATCTTAATTCAAAAAAATATACTAGAAAAAGCTGCTACAGCCTGAATAAGGTTACGTTGATATTTGACAGTTGTCGACAGTTTTATACACAAGAAGAGACACATTCTCTTGCGTAACGTGATCCCTGTCTCGTATTATCGGATTGTAATATAGCACATCCAGTGAGCGGGAGCGATGTATCTGTGACATCAGTGTGTTGTATGCTGCACCCTTCATGATTTACATACATGATGGATTTTAAATGAACTCGTGTTTACATAAATGGTTTTATTTATATTAAAAATCTAAAAAATATATAATTATATAAAAATGAATTTCTATTTGTTTGTTTTACTATAACCGAGAATGGTTAATTCGATTTGGCTAATTTAGGTTTTAAATTTTGTCGAGGTTCGAGAAAGTTTTAACGGCAGGCGTTATAAAGTTTGCAAAAACTATGTTTTTTGTTTATAATAACAAATATAAGCTTCAAATATCTGAGTCTGAAATACACTTGAGATTTATTTGCATACAAGAGCATACTGATATTTGAAGTAACTCTTAATATAAGTAACATCAAAGCATTGAATGGAACGCAGGTATTATGAAATGAATTCTCTGAAAACAGTCTACCTATTGAGGTCTAAAAAAGATTTTTCATCAGACAGTAAAATATATCATATTATGTATGTATGTATGTGTAGACTCAAATAAAATTAGGCAAGACTAAACAAAAGCCTTCTCAGAAAGCTTTGAAAAAAATAGTTAACTGCTCAATGTCTATAGACGTAAGCCACCTAGGACGTAACCTCCTATAATATCTTAATACACAGGGCGTCCTACAACTATGCCACATGGAGGGAAAGTACTTTAAACATTGTAGATAGAAGCTTTTACTGAAAGAATACATTATTTGAATTTTTAAAACAATTTAAACTGCATTCATAGATATTTAAATAATTACATGGTTCGATTCCCGGTCAGGAATCGGACCCGTTACACGAGAATTATTATCCTGTAGCTTTATGATACCAATCGAAAGTCTTCATCACAAGGATTATTTTTTGCTAATTAACATAGTATCAAAAATAAAAGGAAGACATATGTAACTTTAGTATCTGGATAAACTTAACTTTTTATATAATATTACTAGCTTTTGCCCGCGACTTCGTACGCGGATCCTGTTTTTTTTTTATACATAATCATATTTTCTCATCGTTTAAACCTTCCCTCGATCTGTACAAACATTTTAAGACCAAAATAAGCCCGATCGGTCCAGCCGTTCTTGAGTTATGCGCTTACCAACACATTTAGCGATTCATTTTTATATTATAGATAATAATAATATGCTAAAAAGATTTACACCCTATAAAAATCCTAAAATGCTATAGACTTTCATAATTGTTTTGACAAGATTTAAATGCTCTGCCCAAAATACTTTCTAACGCCCCTGATAAGTATTTCTTTTGCGCTTCCCTTTTACCAAATATTTACGAAGCAGTCATAAATCATTATTATGTTTTCGCGAATCGGCGAATAAATCATAACTGTTGTTATAAACTTGGCTTCGTATAGCAAAGGCTTCAACATTCATTCATCATGTGAAAAAGGAAGGCATTTTTATAATAATCAAAATGTTCTTACAATATATTTTCCAAGCTCAGATAAGGGCTTGAAGATTAACTGCGGTCTATAAGCGATCTATCCGTTTTGCGATTAAGGATTGACTTTGCTCCATATAATCTACGTCGAATTTCAATCCCTATTAGGGGTATCGGGCAACTGTGTTGTGGAGGCCAGAGAAGCAGTCGCTCCATGCAAATTACCAACTGATTCACAACTGCGTTCGGTAACTCTGTAGGCTGAGCCTAAGGCAATTGTGAAAAGACTAGGCAGATGATGGTGACGACTTGTACCTGTAGTACAAAGTAGACAAAGTCAATTTATTTTCATAGGCAACTTAAGTGTTTTCGCCCAACTATTCTAATTCTAAATTTGATTGCGTAACCTGACAGACTTCCAAGAAACCTTTATGAGAACATTTCAGCTAGAAATAATTTAAACAGTCAACATTTTTGTGTACTTAATATTAAATTGCGAATAAATATTCCTTGGAAAATTTGATTGAAAATCCCTTGTTGAGTTTTTGTTAATAATTTTTCGCTCGGTTTTTCGGTGCGGCACCACTGGTCCCGCACGTACGCAAACATTTGGCAACGTCGGTACAAAAATTACTTGAAAACCCAAGCGACAGAATTTTGCAATTCGGAATTTGACACGCGCGGAATATCCGCCATTGTGAAAGCGCTGATATGCAGGTACAGACGACAGCAAATCAACCTACCACAATCTGTTTAATTTCTTCAATCGATTGTCAACCTTATCACAATTGTGGAAGCTTAATGTTCTATTGGTAACATTTGACACACTCGGATTGGTTGACCTGCTGTCGTCTGTACATAAAAGAGTTCTCACGATGCGGGATGCGGCTGCATCTAGTGCAGATGTAAAATACTAGAACTTGCGACAAATTGCTATGCCGTTCTGAAATCAACAATTTGAAGCCTTGAGCAAGCACAATAGTTTTTTGTTCGTAAAGTGGCTAAAGCAATCAATAGTCAACTTCAGACGGCAAATACATTTAATAAGAATTGCTGTGCATATTTTGATAAAGTACAGCATATTTATTTTTAATCTAAATGATACAATAAACCAAACACATTAAATCACAAGTTCAGCTATGAATAATCTTAAAAATATTATAATTCCAAATTCACTCATTTTAATAAAAGTAATAAGATTTACTCATTAGCATACTTTATACAAAAATATAATCCCAAGATCAACTATGTATATCAAGTTTTGTTTCAGGGAATATTAAATTAAAGTTTAAGTGAAATATTGTAGACAAAAAATATGTCTTTAACATGCCTCGGGTTAAATTGAAGGCAGCCATTTCAATTCAATTTTCGTATCGGAGTTGACAATGACAGAAGGTCGGTAAAATATTTCCAGACTACGTTACGTTTCTTGAAATAATCAATCAGATATTGATCCGATTGGTCTCGACAGTCCAACGATTGCTATTATCTATACATATACATATAATGATGCTGGAGAGTTCAAAGTCAAAGTCATTTTTTTTTATTTCAAGTTCTATTACATCCTATTACAGGTTCTTATGAAAAATCAAGCTAGTTGCACGGTTCCAAGGAGTTGATCTCATGGAGAAGAACCGGCAAGAAACTCCATGGACACTCTTTTTTGTTCACTGTTTGTTTATTTATTTGCTTCAACACGCTTAACTCAGGAACCACCTGGTGGACCATTTAAAAAATGTTTCAGTTTAATATTTCAGCTCTTTTATCGGCTACGTTTTCTCCACTTTATCCATTTTATCCAGGTGGGCTAGTTACCATGACACAAGGAGGAAACCACTGGCGAAAACTACTTTTGGAATAACTATTGAGGTTTGAGTCTCATGAGACCAAAACTCGACTGCACGTTGAGGTCTTGGGGTAAAATTTCAAGGTTAAGAAAATTACTGTTGCGTTTTTTGTACAAACAGCAGGCCACGGTACCCGAATCTGCCAAATTTTACCCATCGAACATTAACCTTCCACTATTGGGATAAGGTTGAAAATCTATTGCGGAAATTTGACAGATTGTGGTAACTTAACGTGCTGTCGTCTGTAAAGCCCAAAGCGATTGATTGATTGATTAGTTTTGGGTAGAATTTTTTTTAGTAGCCTTTTTATCGTCCCTCTGGGCACAGGCCTCCTCTCACACGGAGAAGGATTGACAAATATTACATTAATAATGCAACTGATATTCAATAACAAATGGACACTAACATAACTTTTTTTACTTCTTTTTTGGAGCTTTGCAAGTAGATTTCGATTTTGACTTCAAATTGCCATACATGGACGCTTTCTGAGTCTAAAAAACTTTAATATGTTTTACTGATGTTACTGTAGAAATTGCAAGGAGGTTTCTTGCATGTCCATATGGTGCTCACACACTTATCAGACTACAAAGTGGTGAATGAAACAAATTTAATCTATATTTATAAAAATCAATGCCACTTTTCGTTGTAGTTTCATAACTCAAGAACGAGCTCACCTATCCAAAACAAATGTTTAAGCTTTATTCGAACTTTTTAGTAGATGGTTAATGTGAAGTTTGCATAAAATTGGTCGAGCGGTTCTTCATTTATATAAAATGGTATGAAAACTTGCATACTAGTGCGCGGCAAATCGGTCGAATTGTCCAAATCGGGAAGAATCATAGAAATAGATACAGAGTAACACCAATGACGTCATCAAATTCGAATGGCTGATAGTTGTGTATGGGAGATTTCTTCCGCGCGTTCATCTCTCTAGAATCTCCGGTCTCTTCAATTCGTTCCCCACGGTCGATTCTGACAGATGTGAGTTCACCATTAACGACAGTCTATTAACCCTAAGCACGTAGGAGTTATATCAAATTTTTTGGAACGTAACTGAAGATTTTTATACAGCGAGGTACATGGGAAAAGTAGCGACGACTAAGGAATACTAAGTAAAAATTCTGTCATATAATTTCATAAATTACGAAAAATCTGGTACAACCAAAGAATTACATATGTTAAGGTACACGTTAGTGCTGATAAAAATTAAAATAAAATTAAAAGTCAACTTAGAGGTCTATTATTTCCTCAACTAAGATTGACTAAATATAAAACAAACCCATGTAATACAATACAATATCAAGACCTGAAAACTACCTATAAACGATAAATTACCAAAGTTCGTAATGAGTTCCAAGTTGAAAAGTAATCTCCCACAAAGCACCAAGAATCGGAATCAACCTTCAAGAATCATCAATATTACTTGCTTGATATTTATCCTCGTTCCTCCTACCAACAAACTAACATGTAATAAACAATATAACTTTAGGTATTATCTATATTCAAATATAAATCTATATTACTTAAGTTTTACTTAGCTGAAGTTGAAATTAGTTTTGGAGAGAGTAACAAGTGAGTTTTACCTGTGGTAGACTGCATAGAAGAGCGATGATCCAAGCAAGTGACAGCATGATCTTGCTTCTCTTTCTAGCAATGGGTAGCCTTAGTGGGTAGAGGATTGCGAAGAATCTGAAAAAAAATACATGTATAAAATGTGCAGTTCTAGCTATGTACAGACGACAGCAGGTCAACGTATACGAATCTATCAAATTCTACCAATCGAACATCAACCATCAACCTCCATTATAAGAAAGTTGAAAATCTATCGCAGAAATTTGACAGATTGTGGTAGTTTGATGTGCTGTCGTCTGTACCATTTTCGAAAAACTTTAGAGCTTTGGCTTTTGAGAAAGTCAGAACTTGGTCAGGTCTTGACACACAAAGTGCTCCAGAAGGAACATGGTGGGTTTTGATNAGTTGCGTATCTTATCAATTATTATCAATTTCATTGCTGAGAAACCTATAAATAGCTTTTTCATTATTTTTTTAGTATACCTACAGTGTAGCTCAATGTATCAGTACAGACCTTTTCTGACCTTTTCGGCAAGTACTAACTGGGTTTCTATAATAGGTATCCGTAAAGGACTGGGTTTCCAAATATTTGTAAAGTAAATAATCTAATATTGAAAGGTCTTATCATTAACCGATTTTATAGGATTCGATATATGTATATCGTTTGTAATGTTTTTTAACTGTTTTGTTGTTTCATTACGGTATATTTCATAACAGGAATAGCTAGTGTTAAGCTATAGCAAATTCGAGGACGACTCTAAACATAGTTCCAAAATAGTCCCCTGAGAAAGCGGGTGAAACCACTGTCGAAAGCTAGTATTTTATGAACTATAAAACAATAGCTTTCTTCTTACGTAAGTGCACTCAATTGTTTTCCTCTAACCCACGCAGAATTTCTCATAAATATAATCTTATTCGCTTTAAAAAACTGTAGAAAATTTTCTTTGTCAACTCAACGTTTGATGTTGACCATAACACAATAAGCGATGAAGCTTTTTAGCTACTGAATCTCTTTGTAAATAAAGTTGTTGCTATGGTAACGCAATCCGATCAATTTAGCTTTGAACTCAACGACATTTATTTATTGTTCGAGAATTCTTTTTCCAAAATTGGTTTCTTTATGACAGTTACTGAAATAAGATATTCATTTTTTGTTCGATAGGATTTCTGAGGCTTTAGAAATATTAGGATATTTTTAGATGACATTAATAACAATTGAAACTACGAATTTAAATTGAATTAGTACTATTTATCATAACATCGTTGGCAATTCTGTCTTGTGAATTACAAAAAAAATTTATAAAAAATTGCCCGAAACGTCGGGTAAAGAAAAAAAGTATCGTACCTTTATAGTAAAACACCGAGATTGGGTCCCGATTGTTTATGAATGTGAAGTTACAATACACACACAATAATAACAGGGAAAAACATAATACATATTGTAATGTGGGTGTGAGGTTTTTAATGTTTGTAGGAGATTTAATACCTGAGCCATTTCGGGAACATGGCTACCGCGAATTTTATTTTTTTGAGCCGAATTAATAGGGTGAGAATCTTGAGAAATACCTAGTCATTCTTGAAATAATTAAAGTTCATGACATTTAAAGAATAGTGACCTTTAGTGTTTACAAAACCAAACAAATTATGCTTATTTATACCTATTTAATGTCGCTTTTGTATTGAGAATATCGTACCTATTCATATTTTTGTTTGAATAGTTACTTTCTAACCTTGATCTTCAGAAGTACTAGAGTTAATTAATCTTTGAGTTCTATTCAATAAATACAGACTCACAAATATACCTAAACTTTTACTTTCTATTTGAATTTAGAAGGTACAGACAACAGCACATCAAGTTACTACAATCTGTCAAATTTCTGCAATCGATTTTCAACCTTATGACAATGGGGGTAGATTAATATTTGAATGGTAAAATTTGACAGATTGGTATACGTTGACCTGCTGTCGTCTGTACCTAAATGGAATTAAAAATAAATCCACCTTAATTAAAAAACTAACAAAGAAATTTCAAGATTACGTTGGTGATAAAAATATGTATGGCGCTTACTCATCTCTGCATGTGTGACTTCCTTGGCAATCATTGAATACACACAATATATTCTATATGGATATTTATACGGAATAAAAATCCTGTTCCCTATTTTATTATATGTGTCAAAATTAATCAAAATCTATCGACCGTATTTAAGTAACATACACTCAAACTTAGATACTAAATTCATACGTAGGATTAGACAGATAAATGAATTTATTGAGCTTGATAAGTATAATTGCCAGCACTTTTAGGCCTAATTGACTTCTAATGTCACACGTTCAACTTAGTGAGTTACAAAGTAATAGAAATTATTTGAATTTCTACAAATTAGTTTAGTGACAAGTTGAGAATGTTAATTTAAATTAATTTTCTATGTAATTATAGTGTCACACAGTTATATAAGTGAATTAATTATTGTCTTTCTGAAAATATCGTCATACGCTATTTTGGGGTCGGCTTCCAGTTTAAGCAGATGCAGCTGAGTATCAGTGTTTTATATGAAGCGACTGCCTGTCTGATCTCCTGATCCCTATTATCCTATACGGTAAGAATAGTTCAGACTGACTTTATGGTTTTTGAATACCAGTAATGTCTCTATAAGAATGTTGAAATGGAAGTCGGGTTCTTAACCTTATTATCGAATGCAGACCTTATTATTGATATAAAATGAGTCATTTTTTGGCTACTACTTAGCCACGAAAAAAACGTTAAACAGTCGTTTAACATGTGTTTAGATTGTATTCCAATTTTTGTTTAAACACCTGTTAAACTTGACCTATTTGTAATAATAATATTGAAGATGGTTTAACAGATACCAACTATAAATTATTTTTTTAACAATAAATCGCAATAAGTTTGAGCAATTAAGATGAAAGCTTAAATAAATATTAATCAGTATCTGTTAAAACTTTAATTGGTTTTAACTTAGTTTTCCAAATAAATACAAATTATTTGAATAATATAATATAAAAGTTGGTAATTTTAAACGATTCGACCGTGCAATGTAAATTTATGTTTTAATTGAAGAAATCAAAGTTATAATTAAAGTTGATTGTATCTTTTGAAATATTTTATTGTGCCGCAATAAATTATAGAAAATGTTTGAGATTAGTATAATAGATGATTAATGGCTTACTTTCGATGAAACCTTTACCCTTTTAAGTATTCATATTTTTGAAAATATTTAATAGCAAAGTTGTGACCCTTTTTTGATGGAAAACACTAAATGGCTAGTTAAGTGCAGCATGAGGGAGTGTCAGACTCTTAGGCCGGGTTGCTCGATTTAACTTTAACTATAACCTAACCTTAACCGGCCGTCAAATGGCCGCCCATTGGTAAAATGTTTGACGTGACAGCTGTGTAACCAATGGGCGGCCATTTGACGGCCGGTTAAGGTTAGGTTATAGTTAAAGTTAAATCGAGCAACCCGGCCTAAGAGTCTGACACTCCCTCATGCTGCACTTAACTAGCCATTTAGTGTTTTCCATCAAAAAAGGGTCACAACTTTGCTATTAAATATTTTCAAAAATATGAATACTTAAAAGGGTAAAGGTTTCATCGAAAGTAAGCCATTAATCATCTATTATACTAATCTCAAACATTTTCTATAATTTATTGCGGCACAATAAAATATTTCAAAAGATACAATCAACTTTAATTATAACTTTGATTTCTTCAATTAAAACATAAATTTACATTGCACGGTCGAATCGTTTAAAATTACCAACTTTTATATTATATTATTCAAATAATTTGTATTTATTTGGAAAACTAAGTTAAAACCAATTAAAGTTTTAACAGATACTGATTAATATTTATTTAAGCTTTCATCTTAATTGCTCAAACTTATTGCGATTTATTGTTAAAAAAATAATTTATAGTTGGTATCTGTTAAACCATCTTCAATATTATTATTACAAATAGGTCAAGTTTAACAGGTGTTTAAACAAAAATTGGAATACAATCTAAACACATGTTAAACGACTGTTTAACGTTTTTTTCGTGGCTAAGTAGTAGCCAAAAAATGACTCATTTTATATCAATAATAAGGTCTGCATTCGATAATAAGGTTAAGAACCCGACTTCCATTTCAACATTCTTATAGAGACATTACTGGTATTCAAAAACCATAAAGTCAGTCTGAACTATTCTTACCGTATAGGATAATAGGGATCAGGAGATCAGACAGGCAGTCGCTTCATATAAAACACTGATACTCAGCTGCATCTGCTTAAACTGGAAGCCGACCCCAAAATAGCGTATGACGATATTTTCAGAAAGACAATAATTAATTCACTTATATAACTGTGTGACACTATAATTACATAGAAAATTAATTTAAATTAACATTCTCAACTTGTCACTAAACTAATTTGTAGAAATTCAAATAATTTCTATTACTTTGTAACTCACTAAGTTGAACGTGTGACATTAGAAGTCAATTAGGCCTAAAAGTGCTGGCAATTATACTTATCAAGCTCAATAAATTCATTTATCTGTCTAATCCTACGTATGAATTTAGTATCTAAGTTTGAGTGTATGTTACTTAAATACGGTCGATAGATTTTGATTAATTTTGACACATATAATAAAATAGGGAACAGGATTTTTATTCCGTATAAATATCCATATAGAATATATTGTGTGTATTCAATGATTGCCAAGGAAGTCACACATGCAGAGATGAGTAAGCGCCATACATATTTTTATCACCAACGTAATCTTGAAATTTCTTTGTTAGTTTTTTAATTAAGGTGGATTTATTTTTAATTCCATTTAGGTACAGACGACAGCAGGTCAACGTATACCAATCTGTCAAATTTTACCATTCAAATATTAATCTACCCCCATTGTCATAAGGTTGAAAATCGATTGCAGAAATTTGACAGATTGTAGTAACTTGATGTGCTGTTGTCTGTACCTTCTAAATTCAAATAGAAAGTAAAAGTTTAGGTATATTTGTGAGTCTGTATTTATTGAATAGAACTCAAAGATTAATTAACTCTAGTACTTCTGAAGATCAAGGTTAGAAAGTAACTATTCAAACAAAAATATGAATAGGTACGATATTCTCAATACAAAAGCGACATTAAATAGGTATAAATAAGCATAATTTGTTTGGTTTTGTAAACACTAAAGGTCACTATTCTTTAAATGTCATGAACTTTAATTATTTCAAGAATGACTAGGTATTTCTCAAGATTCTCACCCTATTAATTCGGCTCAAAAAAATAAAATTCGCGGTAGCCATGTTCCCGAAATGGCTCAGGTATTAAATCTCCTACAAACATTAAAAACCTCACACCCACATTACAATATGTATTATGTTTTTCCCTGTTATTATTGTGTGTGTATTGTAACTTCACATTCATAAACAATCGGGACCCAATCTCGGTGTTTTACTATAAAGGTACGATACTTTTTTTCTTTACCCGACGTTTCGGGCAATTTTTTATA
This sequence comes from Heliothis virescens, assembly GCA_002382865.2. Taxonomy (NCBI): domain Eukaryota; kingdom Metazoa; phylum Arthropoda; class Insecta; order Lepidoptera; family Noctuidae; genus Heliothis; species Heliothis virescens. Next base: position 9,076,082 of record NWSH02000537.1, read on the forward strand.
AATTTTTTTTGTAATTCACAAGACAGAATTGCCAACGATGTTATGATAAATAGTACTAATTCAATTTAAATTCGTAGTTTCAATTGTTATTAATGTCATCTAAAAATATCCTAATATTTCTAAAGCCTCAGAAATCCTATCGAACAAAAAATGAATATCTTATTTCAGTAACTGTCATAAAGAAACCAATTTTGGAAAAAGAATTCTCGAACAATAAATAAATGTCGTTGAGTTCAAAGCTAAATTGATCGGATTGCGTTACCATAGCAACAACTTTATTTACAAAGAGATTCAGTAGCTAAAAAGCTTCATCGCTTATTGTGTTATGGTCAACATCAAACGTTGAGTTGACAAAGAAAATTTTCTACAGTTTTTTAAAGCGAATAAGATTATATTTATGAGAAATTCTGCGTGGGTTAGAGGAAAACAATTGAGTGCACTTACGTAAGAAGAAAGCTATTGTTTTATAGTTCATAAAATACTAGCTTTCGACAGTGGTTTCACCCGCTTTCTCAGGGGACTATTTTGGAACTATGTTTAGAGTCGTCCTCGAATTTGCTATAGCTTAACACTAGCTATTCCTGTTATGAAATATACCGTAATGAAACAACAAAACAGTTAAAAAACATTACAAACGATATACATATATCGAATCCTATAAAATCGGTTAATGATAAGACCTTTCAATATTAGATTATTTACTTTACAAATATTTGGAAACCCAGTCCTTTACGGATACCTATTATAGAAACCCAGTTAGTACTTGCCGAAAAGGTCAGAAAAGGTCTGTACTGATACATTGAGCTACACTGTAGGTATACTAAAAAAATAATGAAAAAGCTATTTATAGGTTTCTCAGCAATGAAATTGATAATAATTGATAAGATACGCAACTTCTGTAACCTTTTTTTATTAATAAAAAAACTTGTAGGTCCTCGTCAGCTGCCAACACCCTATTTTCGGCCTGACATAAATGAGATAGAATTTTATTTTTCGTCCAAAATGATACCAATTTTCGCCACGAACGCGACCGTGACCATCTGACACGGTCGGCAAAAAAGAATTATGACAATATTGGAAGTAATATCGTGTGTCATCTAATAACCAGTAGTTTCGTACTCAATAACAGTAGTATGAGTAGGTCGGTCAAGGTAAGTCTATTCATAAGTCCTCTCCTATTACTGTGGTGTAATATTTACTTAGTATTTTGCTAGGTTTGACAACTTAACTTCTTGCCTGTTAACGACCAGCTAATTCACGTTTTTATTTATTTTATTATATTTATTAATTCACTTTTGTTAATAATTCATTTCACAATTTTTACTAACATTATAAGACTGAAGAGTAAGTGGTTTGAACGCGCTGATCTTAAAAATTAATGCATCAATTTGAAAACTATTTCTGTGTTAAGGTTTGTATAGACTATGCAACATATTATATAACTTGTGTTTAATAACACGTCCACATTATGTAACCTTGTTATTCAACATGACGAATTTTATTATACTAATTATCTGAAACATGTTGTATAGCAATTTTGTATAACATGTTATGTTATATAGTATGCACCCACCTTTATCATAACATGTTTTATAACATTTAGTGTCCACATTATCTGAAACATGTTGTATAACATGTTATGTTATATAGTTTGTCCGCACCTTTAGGCCATTTATCAAGGAAGGCTATAAACTACTTACGGCGCACGAGAGAAAATGCTGGTGGAAACTAGTATAGCATACATGAGGTGTAATTATACCTTTAAAAAGAGCATGAAACGCGCAGTCAAAGAGCCAAAAAGCCACATGATGTAATTAATTCCGACTAATTAGTCCAATTCACGCTATGTGGTAAATGTTGGCAATGACAGAACTCGGCGCACAGAATTTCGCAGTTACCGGGAAATGTATTAGAATTTTAGACTTTAAAGCAATGTAACATTGTGAGCTAAATTCCCTTGTCGCTGATGTTGGTGAAAATTACAATAAATTCCTATGCTTTCCATTCTTCATCAGTTTTCTTGGAAATGTCTGAACGAAAGAACACTATATTAGAAAAAGTATTTTTTTTTTGTATCTTTTCAGCTATCCAGTGACACAAACATATGTTGGTATATCTTGCATTTTTAACTTGCTTAAATAAAATTTTAACTTGAATTTATCTGAAACTTAACGGTACCTGTACAGCTCAAAAATAAAATAGTATTATTCATTTTATTCTACAAAAAATGTTTTCGATTCAAAAGTTATGAAACAATGTGAAAGGCTGCTGTCGAAAAAAAAAGGTTTATTAAAAATAATGTTTTTTTTTAAAATCCTGGTGTCTTTTTTGTAAAAGTAGGCTTTTTCATTTTTTAGGGTTCCGTACCCAAAGGGTAAAACGGAACCTTATTACTAAGACTTCGTTGTCTGTCTGTCTGTCTCCACGCTGTATCTCATTAACCGTGATAGCTAGAAAGCTGAAAATTTCACAAATCATGTATTTCCATTGCCGCTATAATTATATATTCTATTCTATATATATTAATGGGGGTCCCCATACAATAAACGTACGGAACCATTCATGCGCAAGTCCAACTCGCACTTGGCCGGTTTTTGTAGTAGGTTTTTATCAAAATCAAATGATTTATTCTTGAAAACAGGAATAGTTCAAACAATTTTGTGACATTCCACTAACATAGAAACACATTATTAAGCTTGAAGTATCGTTCAACATCACGTATCAAGTAGAACAAATAATATTTCCAATTTTCTCTCGAATACAACTGCAATACACTGATTACTTCTTTCTCCATCTCTCTGAAATGCCTTTTAGTTTACCTTTGTTTCATGAAGCATTGGATTTTGAACTCTGTAGAGAACAAGTTAAGGTTCCATTTGCAATATTTTTGAGACTGTGTGAGTAGTCGAAAATAGGACAAACTGTCTGATAGACCAATAAAAATGCAAATTAAAAAATCCTAGACAGTACACAGAATTATGGACCGTCTATTATCTTGTATGAGTAAATTGGTAATAAATAAATTATTTTTCCCCGTCCCTCCGATTTAAGATTATTTTAAATATTATTATTTTGCTGTTCACAAGATGTTTTCGGTACCTACATAAATAATTTAAAGGAACGCTTTTGCAATCGGAACAAAGATCCATACTTTTATTTTTGACCTGACTACAGAATATAGTGAGACTATCAGAAAAAACAATAGATCCTAAACTATAATCCTCCGCTGGATCTGTCTGTGTCTTGCAATAAACTCAGATACTTATCTATGTACGGTTAATTCAGGTAGTAGATAATATTTACCAATACCATGTGGGAATCCATGGACGTTATTATTTAATATATATAATATAATTAAACTCAAAATTGTTGTATATATTATATCTTACCTGTCGAGTGATATGCAGACCAAGACATTGGATGATAGATACAGTCCAAAAGCTCTAAGAACTAAGAAGAATTTACAGGCCAGGTTTCCAGCAAGCCATGCGTTTGTAGTCCGCCAACCAATCTGTGAAAGAAGAATTACTATGTTAAAATAATCTATACTTATATATATTATAAAGCTGAACAGTTTGTTTGAACGCGCTAACCTCAGGCACTACTGGTCCGATTTGAAAAAATCTTTCAGTGTTAGATGGCCCATTTATCGAGGAAGGCTATAAGTTACTTTTTATCCAGGTGCGCCGATTAGTTCCCACGGGACGCGGGTGAAACCGCTGGCAGAAGCTAGTATTACATAAAGTTTGCGCCAAACTTATTGAAGGTTGGGAACATCGCGCGAGTTACTGCGCAGAAACCGTTTTTAGGTATCTGAGGGCAATATGTACGCGACGGGTGTAGGCCATTTGGGATCTTGTGCTCGGAAGTCAGATGCAAGTCTTCAATAAGTTTGACGACCATGATCTCCCAACTTTTTGAAGTGAAAACTTCTTTAGCGGCGTTGAGCACTTTTTGTATGGGGAAAAATATATAAACTCGCGACAGGTATCACGTGACCGAAATGTGAAACCCGAAATCGTGAAACCCGAAATCGTGAAACCCAAAATCGTGAAACCCGACATTCTATAGAAATTCCGTAAGTACAGGTCGGTAAGATATTTTATGACGTTTCAAACATGTGAAATTTGACAATAGTGTCAGGCTTAGTAATTATCATTTAAAATCATAGATGGAGTTTGGGTTTTNTGAAACCCGAAATTCTATAGAAATTCCGTAAGTACAGGTCGGTAAGATATTTTATGACGTTTCAAACATGTGAAATTTGACAATAGTGTCAGGCTTAGTAATTATCATTTAAAATCATAGATGGAGTTTGGGTTTTTATTTTTATAAAATGAAATGGTGCCGGAGTATCTTTAGGTTAGCATCCAGGCCACAGCAATAAACTCAAAATATATATTTGAATAATTTTAGCTCAACCAGAACCCTCAAAATCGAGGAAAGACATGTGAGAAAAAATGTGTTGCGCCATCTATATTTTTTCAAAGTCAAGTAGTTAGTTAGTCAAGTATGAAAGTACGAGTATAGTTTTTATTCTTCAAAACCATAGATGGAGTCGTGCTTATATTTTGATTATATTTAATCGTGTTGGGGTATCTTTAGTTTACCTTCCAGTACAGTCATAGAGACAAAAGATTTTTTTGAGAAATTCTCAATATCGAGGGCAAGTGATGACAGTAAAAAGTAGTTATGCACTTTCTTCATTCCATAATCTCAAAAAAGTATCAAAAACGCATAAAGTTAATATTCATGTTTTCACTTCTGCCAGCACTCCCGGAGTGCAACTCGGTGTTTTTTTTTTGTGTTTAGATCGGCTTCCAGTCTTGTTAATCTTATGATCGATCGACCCGTACAGTTAATAGTTAGTTACATCCTCCTCCATGTTCAGTAAGATATATAAAAAGTTTTTGTAAACATATTAAGTACTTAAATTAATTTCTTTATGTCCGACACAAAAGATTTTATGTCAATAGTTTTTGTCATTAATATTTTACTGGATGAGATAATTTGAGTATGATGTACATAACTTAGAGTATAACATATTTTATAACCAGGTCTAATGGAGGATAGTTTTTATGCCAATAGTAGGTCTTCAACTATGCTCTATGATCTCGTTTGATCACGGAACATTGCGCTCAGAAGCATAGCACAATACAAAATACTCATAATATTTATTACCTCTTTTTATTATATGTTTAAGTTATATCTTTACTAATATTATAAAGCTGAAGAGTTAGTTTGTTTGAACGTGCTAATCTCAGGAACTACTGGTCCGCTTTAAAAAATCTTTCAGTGTTACATAGCCCATTTATCGAGGAAGGCTATAGGCTACTTTTTATCCGGGTGCGCCGAGTTAAGTTACATAAATTTCAGTAATAACTCACTATCTTCTAAGAATCAATTGAATAAAAAACTAAACAAAAAAGAAACCCACGGAAACTTTCTTGACAAAAAAGCTTCGTCAAATAAAATAAAGTGAAGTACCTAGCAGTAGTAAAAAAGTATTGCGAAACCAGACCTTGTAAGACTATAATAAACCAGGTGCTAACTTCAGAATATAAGCAGTGGAAAATTATTACTCAGGAGAATTCAGGTAAAATATATTATCCGACATTTGTTCCAATAAATTTTGGGCCTCTAACAAAAATATTCTGAACACTTTTAGTGACCTTTGTGGATTCGTTTTTTTTTGTATGAAAAATATTTTTGGTGATAGTGATCAGGTTTTAGCAAAAAACAAACAGAATTCATTTCGTGCACTTCTTGCTGGGTAAAAAGTAGCCTATAACCTTGTTGAATAAATGGCCTACACAACACTGAAATATTTTTCCGAATAGGACAAGTACTTCCTGAGATGAAATCGTTAAAGTAGTAAAACATTGTGAGGAAACGATGACATTTTCAAAATATAGACCTAAGTAAATAATTTAATTGTTACAAATAAAAGCGCGGACCCTCATGTCTGCGGTAAATAGATATTATAAAAAAAAAAATCGTTCAAACAAACAAATTCTCGCTCTGCTGCTCTTCCATTCTCTTTATTTTGATCCCAGAAGCTCATACTCAGAGGACATTTTCTAATTAAAAAGTCTACAGAGTATACACAATACTACAGAGTAAACACAATGAACACGTGCCGAAAAAGTACTAATAGTTTAAAAACAAAAATATATGTCTACCTTTAAAATTATGAAAATATTTAAGTTTTCTTTCAAGTAGAGGCCAAGTAGTAGCTTCAACTAACAACCCTAGCCCGTACCATAATGCATCCATTACAAAATCTCCGTTTGGATCCTAAAGCTGACATTCCATTAAGGTCTCGCCCTGAACACGAAAGCGGCACGAAAACCCATTGCTTTTGAATCAAACCCCAGCTAAGCCCTCGAAAGATTTGGTTTTGATATAAGTAGTATGAAGATTTTTTTGTCAAGGAATATGTTAAGGGTCTCATTCGGAATAACCAACTTAGACGTATTGTTAAAAACATTAATTTACCTTTTTGTAGTTGAGTTTCGGCTTATTATAGTTCACCGACAACATAAACGTCAGTTCTCTTAAAATCAATATTTAGTATGAATTTACTCGTTTTTAGGGTTCCGTAGTAAACTAGGAACCCTTATAGTTTCGCCACGTCTGTCTGTCGGTCCGTCTGTCCGTCCGCGGTTAATCTCAGACACTGTTAGCGCTAGAAAGCTGAAATTTGGTACCAATATGTAAATCAACCACGCCGACAAAGTGCAAAAATAAAAAGTGGAAATAATTGTTTTATTAGGGTGAAATTAGGGTACACGTAAAGTGGGGCGTGATTTTTTTTTTCATTTCAACCCTAACGTGTGATATATCGTTGGATNCCGTCCGTCCGTCTGTCCGTCCGCGGATAATCTCAGAGACTGTTAGCGCTAGAAAGCTGAAATTTGGTACCAATATGTAAATCAACCACGCCGACAAAGTGCAAAAATAAAAAGTGGAAATAATTGTTTTATTAGGGTGAAATTAGGGNACAATCACTATATTATCCTGATTTAACCGACACGTTGGTCTAGTAGTCGCATAACACGTCTGCTGTGCACGAGATCACGGGCCCGAAATCGCTTTGTGGCTTTGAGAAACTTTCACAAAGTAGCCCGGAGTTTGAAATTATGCCATTGATACACCCGTGCATCGGAGAGCACGCTAATGTCGTTCCTGCGTCTAGACTCTCTTCGGTTATCTCAGATTGCACTCCCATTGGATTATGAGAGTGAAGGAATAGGGAGTGTACTTGGGTCTACGCAAATGCTTGTGCACTATGATATGACCTGCGCAGCTGACTGATCTCCTTAAATGAGAACAGCCGTCGTGGCCATCAATTGGCTGGGATGCCATTATTATACTGACTTCCCAAAAATCCCAAATATCTCACTAACCTATTTAGAAAATCTTAGCAACCTAACTGCAACTCAATAACAATTAGCAAATACAACGTTTTAACTAACTAGGGTTCCGTAGAAACATCCTGTATAAACGAAACCGTAGTTAATTATACGAGTGCGGTTTCTGCAAACGTGGGACGGCATTAATTGCGGTTCCGTATGCCGAAGAGCCTTATTGGATTTCATGATTATTATCGTTATGTACTAGCTTTTGGCAATTAAAAAAAGTTATATATTAAGGGGGGTCCCCATACAATAAATTATAAAGACAGTGCAATTTGAATACAACGCCATCTGTTACTCAAGCGTGGAACTACAGCTTGGTACGGAACCCTTCGCGCGCGAGTCCAACTCGCACTTGGCCGGTTTTTGATTATGTTAATACTTACGGAAATAATTGCTCCAAAAGCCGAAAAATAAGCGTCCCCCCCCCCTCTAACTTTTGAACCGCAAGTTTAGAAAATATGAAAAAAATCTGAAAAGTAAAACTCTACATAAACTTTCGAGGAAAATTATTTTGAAATTGGTACAGACAGCAGTCTTTGAGATATAGCAATTTTTGTGAAACCGCAAATTATAACTTTGTTATTCATATATTTGTATGAAAACCAAAGTTATTTTTTGTTGCCGAAAAATGTTTGTATTTTGGCTAGTTATAGGTAATAGATGCGTTCAGTTTTCATAGAAAATTGTACGGAACCCTTCGTGCGCGAGTCCGACTCGCACTTGGCCGGTTTTTCTATTTTGAGAGTGAACAGTTGTTTTAGAAGAACGGGCTACTATATTGTCAGTGAACTTGAGCCTAAAGATTTCACCACCAAATGTCAAGCAGATCATAATTACTACTCCGTTAACCATTATAATTATAATCCCTAGCACTCCGATCATTAATAATTATCCGGTACCTAATTAGAAATCACTGGCTGTCAAATATTCGTAAGTGGTCATTTAGAAACCTCCAATAATTTGGATTAATTAGCAAAACGCAAACGCAAAACATTCATATAGGCATGTATTATCGCTGGAATTTCAAAATTTCGTTAACAGTATGGGCATCAGTATGTAGAATTGTTTACTTTTAGCAGAGTAGATACATATTACTACATAGGAGATAACAAATAAATAACACTTATTGAGATTTGTAAACGCAAACATCATCATCTGCCTAGCCTTTTCCCAACTATTTTTGGGGTCGGCTTCCAGTCTAACCGGATGCAGCTGAGAACCAGTGTTTTACATGGAGCGACGCTGTCTGACGCTCCACAACAAGTACTGGGCAACCTTGCAACCTTGGTAAGACGAATTGTCAAACCTTTCTGTCTTCTACTACCCGTAACGGTGTCAAAGATGTTCAAAGTGACAGCCGGGACCACGTTTATCGTGCCTTCCGAAACACGGAAGAACTCCTTATGTAAAGATGGTCACCCATCCACGGACCGACCGCGCCAAGCGTTGCTTAAAGTTATGATCGATCGATTCGCGCGGCTTTGACTTAGCCACGAGCTCTTCGAGGTTTGTAAACGCAAACGATTATGTTAATTTGATTTTGACTACATCAGTGCATTTTGATTATCTGCCCCTGCCCCCTTTCTATGTTTACCGGCTCTCGTACGGTACTGTAACTATTAAATCCCTGTTCATCCGATTTATCTGTTTTCTTTCCGCCCATAACCCTTCAACACTTTCTACAGATATTGTCCCACTACTATGAAAAGCTTTCTAAATTCATTTTTTTCTAACACTCCAGATGAAAAGAACTACATAAAAAAAACCAACAATTCCACAGTACTTACTTACAAAACACTATGCTCTCGAGGACAGTACTCAGACTCACTTGGTGTCGACCTAGTTTTAGAACAATCTTATCAACGACTAATAATTTTGGAATAATTTTATTTGGCTGCGGATATCTCGCACTCACTTTTCGTCAAACAAACCGACAAAGAAATAATAATGAGGAAATTCTAGAGAAAATTATTTCGTAGTTCGAATCCAAGCTTTGAGTATGGAGTTCCTTTTTGAAGGAAATCGTCTGGAAATGATGACGATAGGTACTACGCAGATAAAGTCGACTGGTGAGAGGTTTTCTTTAAATTACAGGTACGATTCTGAGATATTTTATTTTTGTAATACATGCTGTGTTTCTTTAAATGTAACTAGCTTCTGCCAGTGGTTTCACCCGCGTCCCATGGAAACTACTCAGTGCACCCGGATAAAAAGCCTAGCCTATAGCCTTTATCGATAAATGGGATATATATATAACACTGAAAGAATTTTTCAAATTGGACCAGTAGTTCCTGAGATTAGCGCGTTCAAACAAACTAACTCTTCAGCTTTATAATATTAGTATAGATGTTCATTAGGGGGGCAAATGAAAGTGCTTAATTTATAAAATTCAATAATAAGCCATTTTAAAATACTAATTTCATCCCGCGGTTCCAACAGGAACTATCACTATTACTACAGATAAAAAGTATCCGTCCGTACAGTCTATAATTACATCAGGGTATAAACTTGATTGCGTCACATATAGAGTTACTTCCAAAGTAATAAAATGAAGGAATAAGGATGTACCTTATATGAAATCATAAGATATTTTTACACAATGTAATATGATTACTGATATGACGGTAAAATAAATATTAATATTCCTCCAATCGTGAGCCAAATGAGTTGAAAATTGTTGGGTTTACTGCGAACAAAATTTATGTCCGCGATTGGATATTTACAACGTAGTACCGTATTGTTAATTTGGTGTCCCAACATTTTGATTAACGGTTTCAATTTCTCGAGAACAATTTGTAAATGAGAATTTCAATTTAATTATGTGGTTTGTGTTTTAATGGAAAGTGTTAAGTGCTTCCGGCGCACTTACAATAACAGTTTTAGAGGTCCGTGTTACCCTTTCGTACGAAACCCTAAAAATGAGAACAAAAACTAAGACCTCACTGTCCGTCTGACCATCTATCTGGCTGTATCTCATGAACACATACTTAGTTGAAATTTAGTCACAAATGATGTATTTCTGTTGCCGCTAGAATAACAAATACTGAAAACTGAATAAAATACATTTTTTTTGGATTCCATTTCATAGATACTCACTTGTAGTTTGAAACCATTTGTGCGAAATTCCGACGGTTTTATTTTTATGTTCTCCAAAATCCATGTATCTATATCATCCTCACAAATATTTTAAAATTGTTAGTAAAAATATAGTGTACGAACAAAGTGCAATGAATATAGGAAAACTGGTGGTATTCATTTGTCATTCATTAATATCAGCCTTTTTTATAGTCCTGAAGAGTCATTTATGAATATTTTATTTAAAAAATATACGGTAAAGCATTTTACACCCCTCACACGTACGATGCATGTAATTAATGAGATTCACGACAAGATTGATGTAT